>CM041540.1:16622904-16685404 GCA_023238725.1 Scortum barcoo | reverse complement strand
CACCCGCCGAGCAGAAAAAACAGTAGTGAAATGTGTCTGTGGTGTAAGACTGGGCGGTAGTTCAGATTCCTTTTGTGTTTTTCCTATTACAGCAGAAACATGTTGTCTTTCTCTTAATTGAACGACAAACAGGTGTGAATTGCTTCAAGTATGGAAATCAAGACTTTTGACACCAAACTCAACCTTAATTGCACAATCCTGGCACCGTTAACATTGAGTGCTACTTCAGGACATAAATAGATGAGTAGATGCATTAAAAGAGACACCGGCCTCCAAATCATTTTCAATGCCTGTAATACATTTTCAGTGGCTGCCTGCTCCAAACGTGTACAATCTGACTCAATGAAAGCAATCTCTCTTTCAAAACGCACTCCTGTGTAGTTAACTGAAAGTTTCTCAGGCTTTGCTTCAGAAACCCACATGACATATTTGGATATGTAGACAGGGGCACAAGAGATATTTATGGTTGATAAAATTTCATCTATTTGAGTCATAATTAAAAACAAAACAGGAATTCAATAGGTTTGACACATTATTAATTATAATCCACTTGCAGATGGCTGGAAAATAGGGTGAAAAGTATGTCATGCTCAAATTCACATGACAACTAAAACACTGCCTAATTGCTGGGATCGTGAGAGTTTTGGGCCCTAAAAGTGGGGTCACAGGCGAGATATGAGCTGCTGCGAAACACACGGGAGCAACACTGTGCCGTTAGCAGAGGATTAATATTAAAATGTGAAACATTCAAATACCGACTGAAATGAGTAAACCTGTGCATCTGAGTCCACCTGCTTCTCCACACTGCAAAACAGTGTGGTGTCATTTTCTCTGTACAGGAAGCAGCACGTTCAACTCTGAAAAAGACAGATTACTTGGCAGTGGTCTACTTCAGCAGAAAGAAGTATAGTTGATAGCTGGTTTCTCTGAAGTAACATGGGTCAAAAGATGAAATCTGATCTGTACTTTACTATTGCAACCAAACCCTGATCAATCAATACATCAACAGATTGCTCATAAATCTGCTCACCAAGCCAAAGCTTGGTTTAAAAAAATGCCAACTGGATGTAGATTAATCCTTACAACAAATGTAATATGACCTGACAGGATATCACAGTAAAAATAGTTAAACACAGAATACTAACACATTTCCAGCCCTGTATATAAACCTCATAAAGACAATAAATTGTTTCAACGTTTGAGCTAATATGATTCAGATTCAGATTTCCTTTATTAGTCCCACAGCGGGGAAATTTATGTGAGCGGTTCCTAGATGTCCGTGCCTCCTGGGCCTGAAATCCTCCCGATGGGGATGCAGTGGAGAGGGCAAACAAAGGTTGAACCTGGATATCAGTCACCTGACTTGGCTTCTGTGCTCAGTGTGCTGCAGTTTGGAGAAGAAGTCAGAGACTGTGGTGACACCAGGGGCCTTATTTCAAAACACCTTTCATTCACTCTCAAATTACGCTATGCGCCTACACAAACCCAATGTCGTTTTACTGAAAGAAAAAGAAAAAAAAAACAAATCACGACTCTGTCACCCCGCAAGGGTTGACAGTTTAGTGCAAACCACTCCCAAATCATATGAAACTACTAATGGAAGAGGAAAACTGTGGAGATGTGAAACAGTATTGACTTAGAATCATCCAAATCAGCGTAGCCACAGGAAACTAGAAGCAGCCGTTAGTAACTAAATCCACTGAAACAGAGTGCAGAGTACACAGATGGAGAGCATAAATGTATGTCAAATTATGGGAATGGAAAGGGGGAAATAAAGGGAAAGAATGTGGGTACTCTGTTGTACTGTCCAATCATTCTCAAAAATCCTCAATCTGTCATCTGTGTTCATTATTTTATCTAACACTTTTCCATATCAGCAGTTCTGTCTGGAAACATCTTACTGTATGTGTCACTGATCAATAATTATCTCTCACACACACCTCAACGCATCTCGTTTAAATTGATACAACCGGATTCAATCTTGCTAATGAATTAAGCCAAAAACACAGAGCTGCTTTGAACCGTGCCCTTAGTGTGTCAGTGTGATTCGATGCCGACGCTTTGATCCAGAGTGTGAATCCTTCCTCTCCCAAAGTTGAAATGAAATCAGTGCCATTGGTAGGACTGATGTCAAAGCAGCGCTTCAACAAGTTGAAAACGAGCTGGAAAAATGTGTCTGGCAAGCGTCGCTCACTTTTTACCGAGTGACATTCAGATATCAAATAGACGGCAGCAGGAGCTGGCACCGAACTCCAGTGCTGCTTATTACTCTGCTCTGAGTGGGAAGTGCTGACCGGAGAGAGCCACATTATGATCCTCCTGTTCATTCAGACAGGGAAGCTTGGTCGACAGACGAACCATCCTGTTGCAGAAAAGTCACATGTTTGATCCCTGTAAATCGGTATCGTTAGACAGGCTGGTTTAAGGCCACGAACACCAAAAAAAAAGAAACAAATTACAATCTCATTAAATGTTACTTGATACTGCTTTTCAGATATCTAATCATCACCGACCAAACACACATTAGAACATTACAAACACACTCATTTTTTTTAATTTGCAACAAAGTCTTTAAAATGCACACACAGCTTAAAAATGCCCGGGCAGCCAGTGGTTACAGATGGTCATTCAGCTGCATAATCAAGATTAACTCCTGATATTAGCAAACATCCACCCAGCTTAAGTGTCCTTGAGATTCATGAGACTAATTCTGAACCAGCTCCAGCGAGCACATATTCATCTTGTAACTGACTATGACCTCTAACCTCCCTGGATGCAGGCAAATTGACATTTCCCCCACCGTGATTAGCACACTTTTGCATAGAAAAATTGTTGAGGGAGAGAAGAAGAAAAAAACAACACACACACTTGCAAAGATAGTCTCTCCTATCTACAGATGGATAAGAGAGACTATCTACCAGCCTGAGTCGGGGCTGCTCGCTGCCCCTCACATCCACAACACTCAGCTGCCTTAGATAAACTTCACAAAGTAACTCCAACGCCTGTCGAGATTCCAGTGTGATAGTCAGCATGTCGGTGAACTCTGACGGTCCACCTTCCACAAATATTTTCACAGGTAATGACACCTGTAAAACTGTGCAGTAACTTGTTCAGAGTAACACAGGTCAAGATTTCAGTGGAAAACTTTTAATGTCATTCCATTAATGGCTCCATATAATGTTCATGATCCTCTTGTCATCTGCAGAATAAGGCATCAGCCTACTGATATTTATAAACCACTTTCTGACACGAGGTAATAGCCACGTTAGTTGGCCTCACTGTGCCCTCCCAAAAAGTATTTCAGATGCTCAAATAATCTGATCATCAGTTGAAGCTCTGTGACCGGGACTTCACACACACGTGAAACTAAGCCTGTTGGCCAAAGACAGAAACAGACTTCTGAATGTAAGGGTTTTTCTGAGCCTCTGAGGAGAAGTTCCCACACAAATCAGACCACAGAAAGTCAACACTTTTGTATTTCAGCTACTTCCACTCGAGGAACTGACCTAAAATGCCGACTTGCCAGCCTCTTGAGCTTCCAAGCAGACCATTACACCAAATTACATGATCTCCTGCTTCAGAAACAATGCTTTACATGGTATTTGGTCATTTACACCAAGAACAAAGCTGGTTAATAGTGACTTGCTGCCTTTGTGGTACTCAGAAAAATCCAGACTAACTTCAGCAGCACTACAAGCCTGCATGTGTCTGAGGCATTCCTCTCATGCAGCCAGCGCTGGCGGTAATGGGTGAACTTATGAGGACCTACAAGTCTCATCAGCTGTGCACAGTTAGTAATTTACTGCTACACTTCCAATAGCTTGCATCAAACGCCAACTTGGTGATAAAAAAAAAAAAAAAAAATGCTGATAAATAGCTGCCGCTTATAATGTCAACCAGCGATCTGCAGTTCCCTGTAAAATATCCACAAGAGGCTACAAGCGTCCCCCTGCTACAGAGGTGTAATCCCCAGCAGGCAGGTGCGAGCGAACGTTGCGTGAGGCATGGGGGGGAGCGGGTGCACAGAGAAAAAGCGAAGCAGCACCACAACACCAAAAAACCATCAAATGCCAGCTGCTGGAGAGAGCTGCGTTGACACCAGGCCTCCCATCACTGGCAGCTGACTGAGCTGAAACTTGGGGAGGCTGAACGGTACACATGTTAGTGCACCCAGAGCGCCTCAGTCATTAGCGCCAACACCAAAACCCAACGCCCTGTGGCTACAGCATTTTCACAATAAAAGTTTGTTTATGATTTAGGCCCATTACAGACAAAATGCTCACCAAAACCATGTGCCAAATTTAACAAAACACAAATGTATTTCATAAAAGGACAGATCAGGTCAGTGAGGACACACCAACACACATACACATTATATATATACACATACATACATACATACACACATAGTTTGGGCTGTAGTATTGTAGTAGTGCTGCTTCCTCACAGAGCAGAGTGCAGTCTGGATCCTGCTGACTGCATCTCCACATTTGTAAACACTTCCCACATGCTACCTGAGAGGAGGAGAGCTGCCCATGCTACTTACCGAAGGTAGTACTGTTTTAAAGCAAATGCAGCGTTGGAACAACTCCTCGGAAAGTTAAACTCTTCTCCGAGTTCAATCCATTGGTTTTTGTCAGAGACCTGCGGGGAGGAAACGAGCTCGTTAGGAGATAAATAAAGAAAAACAAACAGAGGCGACGAGAAGAAGAAGAAAAAGAGCGGTCACACTGCAACCATCTGCTCTGCTACAGGTTCCCCCAATGAGGCAATATCAGCAGCTCTAATCGATAACTTTCTCAAACTGCTGGAAATATGTAAAAATGCTCAAAAGGCTTAAATTACACAGCAGCACCTTGAGTCAAATTGAGTTTAATTAGCTGCTGGTGTTTGTTAGCGGGGCATATTTACATTTGTCACAACAGTAAGTACCTGCCTGACTCCCTTTACTATACTACCGTTACTGTTGAGGCTAGTTAGCACCACAGCTAACGAGCTAACTTGACTTTTTTCATTTTGAAAACATAACGAGGTTGTAAAAAAATAAACCAAACTCCAACAAACTACCGCCATCCTGAAACAGACGCTTCGGCCCGGTTTGATTTGGGGAGCGGGTTTCGGTGCCGTTCACTACATGGGCCTGTGAGGCCTACATTTTGTGTTCAGCCATGAAGCCGAAGAAAGATGGCCATGGCGAGAAAGAAAAATCAAGCTTCCCCCCGGGTGGAAACTGCCGGTAAAAGCCCGGGCGGAGCGCCGCGTCCTCCGCGGTGTCCCCCCGCGGCCGGGCTCCGTGCCGATAATCGATGTTAAACGTGCCCGCTAATTTTGAGTCGCTCCAGCTGCACTGACTCGGAGCGGCTGGACTCTCAATTCAAAACCACACAACAACACAAGCCACCACATTGCATAGAGATACATGGCAAAACTAGCACAAGGCCAACACCGACCCACTATCGCTTCCCCCCCTCTACAGCGGCACACTTGTCCCGGGGAGTCCGCACGGAGTTGCGGAGCGGTCCACCGAGGAGTCCACACACGGCGGAGTGTGCAGAAAAAGCCACTTTTAGTTCCCACTCACCTTAGCAAATCCGCCTAAAGAGACGACTCTGATGTACAGAGCATTCAGATCCAGCTCTTTCCCACCCACGAAAGGAATCTTCTTGAACGGCGATCTGAGGGAAAAACACAAGAAATAAAGGCACAAATGTTTAAATAGCAGCCTCGTTTAACTCGCAGCGGCATGCAATGGAGATTTAAAGTTACATTTCTTGGGAATAAAGGCGCCCCAATCTCACCCTCTGCTTTGGTGAAATTGCCGCAGCTCGTCCAGGAAAGCCTGTCCTTTCCTTCGCTGATC
This sequence comes from Scortum barcoo, assembly GCA_023238725.1. Lineage (NCBI taxonomy): Eukaryota > Metazoa > Chordata > Actinopteri > Centrarchiformes > Terapontidae > Scortum > Scortum barcoo. The sequence goes on along the minus strand of CM041540.1, from coordinate 16,679,544 downwards.
TAGTAGATTTTTCCCCGTCGAATTTGCCATTGTTTTTGCATGCAAAAACGGTAAAAGCCCACTTCAGTCGCTTCTTAAGACACCAAGGATCCCATACTCCGCCGGCGCTCAGTCATTCGCGAAGCTGAGTGTTTAAAAAGTTAAAGAAATAGCTGATAGCAAGAAGAGCGGCAGCTCGCTAATAAAGACTGATGCACACAGAAAGCAAGCCCGATTCAACCCCGGACTAAGTTCCAGCGAACAGTCACAAATACGACCGATTTACCGGCAGATTAGAAACGCCATGGCAGGATGTGTTGAATAAATGCTTTTGGTCGCGGCTGTATTCGTTTGGAGTGGTTTGACAGTGTGTTACGGACGCAGCTCCGAGGCTATCGCACACACTGTAGAGCGGCAGAGGGATCCAGTTCTCAGACAAAAAGATGTGAAGGCCGCGGAGTCCGGCCTGCCATGCGTGCAGCGCCCTCTGCGGCCAGCGGCGGTACCGCGCCGTCCAGAGCCGAGCGGCCGCTGGAACAATAGAGACTGTTTTCTTTTTTAGGGACCGTCTGACAACTCGTCTCTGTTTGGAAAACGGGTCAGGAGCTACTTGGAAATGTCCCGTGGGGGGATGGGATAACACTAATTAACATAGCTCCCTTGTTATCCCAACCAGGCGTGTAATGGAGGGCAACCTCCTACATTTTATTGGCGAAATACCATTTTTTATAAAGCTTTGGTATGACTTGCTTTTAAATGAGTACCAAACATATATTAGTCAAATGGAGATATGGGATTTCCAATACTCTACTTTTTAAAATTGTCTATTTTATTCTTAATTTATACTTGAAGTACTTGCTTTCCCCCCTATTAGTCTTTCTACTTACAAGTTTATATTTATGCAGCAACATATCAAGTCATATTCCTTATATGTGAAAATCTATGTGGCAATAAACCTGATTCTGATTAGGAAAGAAAAAATCAAACTATAACAATAGTTTGTTATAGTTAGTCTATAACCATAACAACAATTTCAGATTTATACAAGTACCACAGAAATGTTTTAAAATACCACACAGCTGCATTAAACCATGACTGCATAAATTCATATTAGATTTATTAAAACACACTATTATACATCAAAACATGAGAAAGACCCATTTTTAAGTTTTGTAAGAATAATGAGTAATTACTGTTTATGAGCAGCCATGTGCCATTCACCAAACTGTTTACCACTACAGTGAATATATTCAAACATTCACACACATTTTTCTTGAATATGGAGTGATATTTTGTCCAAAACCTTAATTATAGCGATGTGACACAAATAGATCGGTTGTAGTTCAGCATTATAAAGTTGAGTTTGATTTGACTTAGTTTGGACACTTTAAATATTGCTGTTTTTGAGTGGATTTCAGACATTAAATAGGCTGTATTATGATGTCAATAAAAAAATCCATCACTTCATTGCATACTGTGATCACTATGTGGTGAATATATTGATAGTTTATATTTGGTTTGGTGGATTACTACTGTTTTTTTTTTCATGTTATAATTTGCAGCTGGAGGCTTGTAAAGGTTGTGGTGAGCGGCCCCTATCCCTTGCTGACCACTTCAAACAGACTTTTATCTGAGGGGCTGGTTGAAAATTACTCCTGATCCCTTCTCCCTGTAACTGCCAGGCGGATATCTTCTTGATGGGGTTACATTCAACCATTACACGTACCCCTTTGCTCAATGAAAAACCTGTCACAAAATGGCGGAGACGTACGTTAGCAGACCCCATTTTGAGGAATTGACACTAGACAGCGGGAAAAGTGCGTGTCCTTGTGTGTGGTGTGTGTTTTTTTAAAGTAGCGCTCCTTTTATTGCAAACAAACAGCGGCACGCCCGAGTTCGGCCGCCGCCTGTCGGGACTCCTCACCCGGCAACAGAACCGAACGGCTCGCTCGGTAGCTTAGCACACCTCGGCTAACTTAGCAAAGAAAAAAAAGAAAAAAAACGAAGAACCCGTCCTGGACAGTTTGTGTTAATCCATTTACAATCCGACATATCATAAATAACTCATCTCGTGTTTTTGTGTCGTTTGTGGTCAATATAAAGCACCAACGGATACGTCTTTGTCTTTTGAATCGTTTGTGCGCTAGCATGTCCGATTCAAGTCCCTTATTAACGCTGCTAACAATGCTAACTAGGTTACCTCCGGACGACAGCAGATGCTCCCAGGGCGAACAAAATGTTGCATCTCTCAACATTTATCTGCGTAAACACTGGATTCTTTTTACCGTGAGAGTCCTGTCTGTCTAACGTGACTTTAGTCTGCTGTAATAATAGTTTAAGGCACGGTGGTGGTGGTGAAGCTAACCGGCTAGTTAGCCTCTGTATGTACGCACAGCCGCTCTACATTAACACTAACTTATTTCATAGCATTTCAATTTTAAACAGACTCCGTATTGGTAATAGTCGCGACACTTCTTTTTAGTCTGTAAAACGACTAAATTATTTTTGTATTTTTGGTGTCTATGCTGCCTTTCCTTGCCGACCTCGGTGCATGACATTTTTATGTATAAAACAGTATAAATATCATAACAGTAGATTATCAAAGGGAGAAAGCATTAAACAGTCATTCCCGTTCAATTCACTTATCTGTCTAATAGCTTTTTATTTAACTCTTAATTAGCGCACCTAATTCTCTATCCACTAACCTGCTGTTATCTATATTAGTATAAGTAGAACTGCCATTGCAATGCAGTTAAGTTTGAATATAATACTGTAATTGAGTTCATGTGTGAGGATGGCTGCAGTAATCAAAGAAAATGGCCCACTTATTGTGATGCATGAAGGCATTTCCTGTATCAGCTGTAAGGTGCATGTGGGTATTGTTACAGTATTTCAGTGCTGCATCAAAAATGTCGCTGTGTGTGTCTCAAGGGTAAAGATTTACATCCATTTTGAATGTTTAATGTAGTGCTGATGTATAGTAAGGAACAGCTTAAAGCGAACAGTGGATCTGAAGTCAAAACATCTGCCCTCTTACAATTTGTAGATGAATTAAATATGTTTTGCTGGTCCATACTTAAGTTAGATGAGATTACATTGCATTTACTCATGCCATTCATTACATTTAAAGTTTTTGATACACTCTAAGGGTTTCCGGTTGGGTTGACTGCGTAATACCAATGTGATAGATGGATGAGGTCGCCGACGGCAGAACACTTTGCTCCAAAGACACGTGAACAACATAATGAAGATACTGAATGTCAGCCGTTATATTGCAGGAAGCGCCATAGGGCAAAGATATGTAAATGTTGTTAGCAATAAAGCATCTCTTGTTTCCTATGTGAGATTTCAAAGTTTTTGATTAATGCTTTCATTCACAGCAGTCTGATCATTCATAAGGGTAGAGTCAAAGAAGGCCCTAAAATCAATATTGTAGTGTAGAGGGAATTGTAAATGAAAAGGTGTATCAATTGAATTCCAGCAGATTATCATAATGGGCAACAAAACAATGTAAGCGTCCAATGTATTTTCAGAGTTATTCATTAATGCGCCTATCTTTATGAGATCAAAAATGTTCAATTAATTTGACAGTCATCAAATGATGTTGTCCACTAATGCTATAAAGGCAAACATTAAGGAAAATGCAAGTTTAAAAGCTGTAAACAAAAAGCAGATTGAACTTCAGTTGCATCCTTGACATCTTCACAGCCACCCATTTAAACTGCACTTAGAAGCAATGAATGGTGTGTGGGGATTGTGAATGTGCACTTGAAAGCTGCGCGGTCAGTAATATGCCATCACAACGAGGTCTTCATCTGATGTGACAGCCAGGCCTCTCGTGGCATATGGCACAAATGGGGCCAGTAAGCCCAAGCTGCCTCCAAGCACCCAGACAAAAGATCCCAGTGGGACGCTAACTGCATGTAACATCCTTACACCTCCCTGCCCCCTGCGGCCTCCATGCCTGAGGTTTTATGTCAATGGAGTGACGGCTGACATCGAGTTATTCGGTGGAAAATGGCTCCATCTTCTGGCAGCCAGGCATCATCCCTAAATGACGGGTTGGATACACCTCATTGCGTTAGGAACATATTGTACTTGGAGGGATCAGTTGAGAGATTTTAAACTGGATACAGTCACAGTTGGAGCAAGATGCATGCTGGGAGATTAAGGGAGGGAGCAGCGGGTAGTAGTGAGTGATTCTAATGCAGCCTGAAGTAATGCAGCACAGTGCAGTTGGTAATGTCATTTCAAGAGTTAGTTGTGCATCTGTAACATTTTAAGTTGTTTTTAAGTTTAGTTGATTCAGAATCAGTATCGTATAATTAATCACTTAGATTCTTGTGGATTAAATATTAAAACATGCAATAAATGTCATACATTTCTTTGCACATTAAATCTATTTATTTTTATGATTATGGGCTAAGTATGGGCCATTAACCAATGAGCCAATACCACAAACCACAGTATTTATAACCCAAGTTATGTTTGCAATGCTCATCCCAAAATGGGCCTTTGTACAAATACACAATCAAATCAACAGAAATATATATTCAAATCAGAATGAAAAATGCATAAGATACTACATAGAAAGCACATTACAATGAGCCTGAAATTTAATGACAAGCATCAGGTCATTCATGACAATATGACTGATCCTGCTTTAAAACAATACAGAGAGAAAAATTTGTTCTTCCTGTTTTTGAACATTGCACTATGAATTGAGTGAAATTCCAAACTGTATGAGCATCAAACCTGCCAAACAGCCAACAGTGATTTTAAATGTCCAATTTTGTCAATAGAACTGTTTGACATTGTTTGGTTTTCTTGGTTGTGTTTAGTAAGCCAAAAATACACAGTTCTTACCTAAAAACGTCACAAAATTACAACAATTCGCATTGTATTCTTCATCCCTAACTGATCAATTACATCATATTATCACATTTTGAATTATTTTCTGCTGTCCCCATCAGTAGGATACACATATTCTTTGTAAAATAACACACTCCATCCAATGAACTGGTTTAGTAAAAGATTACAGTCATTCTGTTGAAGGTAAAATTGACCTAACAGTAATACATTAACTCAACAAAGCAGTTTTAAAACCACTAAGAGCTGGTGAGATGTCATTCACTATTAAAGGTGAATCAGGATATGAAACACTCTTCTTCGTTGTACCCTGTACATCCAATTTACTATCCAACCTGTCCAGTGTTCTTTCTATCTTAAAGTTATTTATGTTTTTAAATATGTCCATTCTATTCATTTTTTATTTCAGGGACTATACAGATGAACATAATGTGCACAGATACATTGTATGTGTGTATGTAAAATTTGAACAATTGTACATTTTCATCATTTCGTGATTCCCCTCCATTAAGTGTGTTTTTCTTCTTGTTTCACTTTGAGCCTCCCTGAGCAGAATGCTATACATGCAGAGTGTGATAGTCATCTGCTGAGAAAGGAAAGTTTCTCTGTGTTCAGGCAGAAACTCACTTTAAGACATTTATGACACACAAGCAGGATTTGTGACCAATAATGGTCCAACGTGCAACTTAAACCCAGTGATGTAGGAAACTTTGACACATCTCCAGTGCAAATACAGTGTATGTAATAATGGACTTTAAAGTGCTGTACGACACATCTTGTGTCAGGAAGTGCTGAAATAAAAAATATAGTCATATTCATAGATTCAGGTTTTTACAATGAGGTAGAGGGGGTGTTTTGTATTTCTATTTTTTTTAATCATGGTAATTGAGCTTTGAACACTACAGTGTGTTATGTGTCTAAGGGGATTTTCAGGGTATTTTGAAATACACTGAATACTATTATTCAGTATTAGGCTTGATAGTAAATGCTTTCAGCGGTCAGTGCAGTATGATTGCACTGAGCACTGGCAGTCTGTCTTGGACCTGTTGTGGTGATGGTGACATCTCTATAGCTTTATATTCTCTCACCTCTTGTAAACAGTTTCTGTGTGATCTTTCTAATAAATGTAGAGGTCACAAAACAAACGTTCCCCTAAGTCTTCTTCAGAAGACAGAGTGGGTCATCAGCTGCATTTTCTCCTGGCTATGTGTATCTTTTGTCTTTAAAGACTTTATTGTATCACTGTTGCACTGGATCTCACTGTGGAGTATGGCTGTCATAAGAGACGAACAGATACATTTAACAGCCACCCTACACATGGAAAATTTATACATTCAGGAGTAGCCATCACTAGTTGCATTACTGGAACTTGTGACATGTCAGAAGTACAAATCTATAAAACGTGTGAGGTGTGTTTGCACATTTTGATCACTAGGTGGCAGTTGTGTTTCAAGGTTCGGAGCTAGTGAGTGTGTTGAATCTGTGTTTGTTTTTCATGAAATACATCACTCTCCTCTCTTTGGAAAACAGTCTTTATTATTTTATTCTGTATTTATGCCAGTGTCTTCTTCATGTACAGTGATCCAGCCCACTGTAAACACTTTGGTATTCACTTATCATATGGTAACGTGGCATGGCAGCTGCAATTATCCAGGGAATTTATCCATTTGTACCATTTCAGGGTTTCATAACTGTTTCAATGTACTTTCTGCTCCCTAGATAATTCCCAGAATACATTATAAAAAGCATCTTTGTTTACGAGTGATATTGCTCTACTTCAACAGAGTCATTTCACAGTCTTTTTCTCCTAAATGTCCACCATTATAAAGTATGTTTTTATTTCAGTGTATTGTTATGTTATACAAATTAACATGGTTGTGTACTGTAGGAAATAGTACAAGACATACGCCAAAGCATATCAATTAAACTTGCAACTTGAAAGACTTTAGCGAAAGCAAAATGTTCTCCTATAATAAACACTTATTTATTATCACATATTTATTTCTTTTCTGAGATATTTCTGAACTGTCCACTAGTTACTTACTATATGTTTTTATCTGGATGGACCGTCCTTTGTGTGCTGCATTACTGTATTGCACTGTGTGGACGATCAGCACCTCTCAAAAATCAAGTTAATTTATTATTCAGACCTGCATGAGTACTTCTGTAACATGATTGGCAGAAAGTAAAAAAGTAACTTGGTGCTTTATTGGTTATGATAACAGAAGGAAGTGGGATAGTAGTATGTAAACACAGCTGCAGCTAATAGCATTTATAACTTCCACATTATTGTTTTCAGCTGCAGCTGTGTTTATGACCCCCTCTGATCAAGGCTCTGTCGATTACCATTGTTTATTCTTTACTTTTCAGGACCTTTTTATACTTTCTGATCTACTGTGAAATGCTTTGCCCATTAGTGAATCATTGTGTGAGATACAATAGAACCAGTTCATTATAGAGCATTTTGATTCTAAACATGATAACATTATCACAGGAAATGAACAGGTGTAACTAATGGCATTAACAATGGCCTCTCTTCATTCATGTCCACAAATGCAGGAACTGGCACATTACACCTGTACTGTTTATCTTACGAAGTGTCCGCAAATAAAAAAGATTGATCCAGTAGTGATTAATTTGTCTGTTGAAACTGGGGACTGATAATGTAACACAGCGTGTGTGGTAGCTTTTTCCTGCTTTACACTGCATAATGATTCTATGCATCATTTTTATTTGTTAAAACAAAAGATGTAGAACTGGGCATTGGGCATCAACAGTGATAATCATCCCAGCAGAAAAGTGTAAAGTCATGTTTCTACCAAGCAGTTCAGTTCAGTTCAGCTCAGTTCTTTGACATTAGAATGGTTATTTTCAGATTAACATTGGTAAAATGTGAGGATGGTATCAAACTACTCCATGCTGCTCTGTTTTTTTTGTTAACCCTCTGTTGAGGTACCTAACAGTCCTTTGATTGGTCAACAGAATCATTACCTGCCATTTTCTCGGTGTTCCTATACTCTCAAATAAAGCTTGTCTCCTCGTGAGAAGAAAGAGCACAGAACATTCATAATATTCATAATATTCTGCAATCTTCATAAGATAAAATCTGACTTTACTTACAGACTTTGGCTGTCATGAGTTGTCCATATTTGTTTAGTTTTTTACAGAACTTGTATAATCAACTTCCAAATTAGATACATCAAAGTTTTCAGAGAAGTCAAAGTTTCTATGTCATTTCTCGGGATTTGTTTTCAACCAAAAAAAACATCCAACACCAGTTGTTAAAGAGAGCCATTTATCTGACAGTTATCAGTTACTGATTAGCAGCTTATCAGGTCAGTGAGGTTGTGCAGGTTGAACAGTGTGTTTGTAGAAGAAAAAGTTCACTTAACTCGGGCACACATGGCAAATGTTTAATCTGCACACCAACACAGTTATCATACACTGCAGTACCAGGATAATTAGAAGAAAAAAAAACAGCGATGGGTTTTCACACTTCACAAAATAATTCCTGATACTTTACATCCACTATAGTTGTGTGTGTCTTCTCGCTGATCGACAACAGAACAATATCCAGTTTCAGGGAGCTTAAAGGGGTCAGCTGGCAGGGAGGCAGGCTTGGCAGCTGGAAGACTGGCTGTTTCCTGAAGTATTTATAACAAAAAAGGTTGAAGTGGAGACTGCCATGGTTTCAGTCCACATTGGCAAGGGTGCGGCTGAAACTCAACACAGACCTGTCCTCCTTCCCCCCTCATGAGACAAATGAATAGCCCCTGTAGAAATGCATGGATGTAAAAGGACTCACCCTCATTGTTGAAAATGAAACAGGCCATCGTATTTCTGCACGTTGTAACCATTTACCAGTGTTACACATTTATCACCTTAAACAACACTGCCATCGAAAGTCTGTGAGAGTGGGCTGACATCTAAATGAACCCTTGTGTTTTGTTGAAGAAAAATAAAAGCATTTTCTTCCATCAAATACTTCTTTTTCTTTTTTTTCAACCTTTTACACACCCAATGTACAGAAAAGTGTTGCTGTAACTCTTCCTTTTGTCACAAACTAAACCTGTGCATTTGAAAATGAGCATAAAGCCGTGGTGTTACACCAAACAGTGAAATATTTAATGTTTAACATGTTATTTGGCCTACAAGGAAATGTACAGTGTGTTTTCTTACACTGTGATGCTACTCATGTTTGGGGTCAGTTAAGGAAATCTAACTCCTTCTTAGACCTTTTATGAAAAAAAAAAAGAAAACTTCAGTAACAGTAATCCAAAGTCATCCAGACTTATTTGGAATGGGGAGAGCTAGTGTTATTTAAAAAGTACAAGCAACACAGATCACAGATTTAGAGCTGAGATAGATGTGCATTTTAATTCACAGTGTTTTAAAACTGAGAGCCCAGACAAATGTAAATGGTCTTTTTTTTCTTCTTTTTTTTTTTTTGCAGTGGACTTCTGAAACATGTCATCAGTTCAAATTCATGTCCATAAGCAATTCTGATTTTAGAAAGTCACACAGTATTAAGCTGGTGAAGTTTATGTGTTTTTTAAGATAAGATAAGATAAGATAAGATAAGATCTTTTATTGATCCCACAGGTGGGGAAATTCCACTGTTACAGCAGCTCAAAACAAAGTAAAAGAGACATTAAATAATAGACAAAAAAAACACACAAAGACACAAAAAACAGTATGTACAATAAATAGTAAATAATAATAATAACAGAAAAAGAAAGAAACAGTATTTATATACACAGCCTCACTCCAGTTAAATGTGCAGTGGTGAGGTGTTACTTGCACAGGTGAATATGGATATGTAGAAGATATGAATTAACAGTATAGTAAAATGAGTGGAATGAAAAAAAGACCATAAAGTGCATGGCTGGCTAGGACATCAGTAAACATCAGTAAACATCAGTAAGCATCAGTGCAATGATGAAACATCAGATCACATCATACTGTGATATGAAAGTGTTGGTTACAATTACAGATTCATAGTGCAGCATTAAACTGTCTGTTTTTAAATGGTCTCTAACATTAGGATTAGATTAAGATTGGGGGTTAAAATGTGTTATATGAGTGCACCTTTAATGTCCACAAACTTTACAGAATCAGAAACACAGCCTATAAGGAGGAAAACATAAGCCATGAAAACATAAGGAAGCATAAGAAGACTGCATGAAAAGAAATCTCACTCTCACCCCCTACAACATTGTTATCATCAGATTTAATGTGCCCTCCCATCTTCATTTAACCCTTACGTTGTGTTCATTTCATGTTAAACAATTTTGTGTTCCCGGTCAAAAATGAGACTCATCATAAAAACTATAATAATACATATATTTTCACTATTTGTTGTGTTAGATTTTCTTATCAACTCAAATTCTTATGAACATTACAAGTTTTGAATTTCCATTTGTTATTCATGGCCTGTATGCCTCATTGATCTGAGCTTATACATCTTGAATTCGAGTTCTAAAAAACATCATTTCTGGATTATTTTGACTTTAAGAAACAATCAGATGAAACATAGAATACTTTTTATCACAGACTACTTTGGATCAAAGTTACCAACGACATTTGTTTTGAAACCATTTAAAATTTTTAAACAGTCACATAAAGTAACACCTTTTGTGTTCCTGGTCAAAAGTGACCGGGAAGATTTTATTTGTGTACAAAGGAAATTATCCCAACACTACACTTAACAATTTCACAATAATACAAGATCAGTATCTTAATACATTAAAGAACAACTGTTGTAATATGAGCACTATAAAATGGTTTAATAACTTATAATCCGTTACTAGAGGGGGTAGCTGTTTGTAAGAGATGCTTTTTCCCATCGTTGTCCCTCTTGCATTGTTTTGCCTCCGTGTTTCACATTTTGAGCAGTGTAAGCCTTGGTGTACAAGAGAATGCCTTTTACAAGTTATAGATGAAGCTCATATGAGCAACAGCAAGTTGTTCAAGTGGTCTTTTTCAAAGCCGAAGTTACCACAACAACTAACAAGAACCATGACATTACAATGTTCATCAGTCTATCAGTTTTGTTTCTGATAACAGAAAAAAACTGAAAAACTGATATAAAATCAGGCTTCTAAACTTGGTGGAGTGGGTTAACTCAAACTTCAATGGTGTTTTTTCTCATGCACATGTTGGACAATATGTGCAGATTGTTGCATGCACCTTGCAAATATATGCATTGCATTTATGGCACGTTACGCTTGTTTTCACATCAGTTATTTCTTGCTCTGGATTATATTCTCTGTCATCTTCAGCTTCTGACACTTCCTCCTCTAATCCATCCTCACTGCCAGTTTCCTGGCCTCTCTCCTCCTCACCAGTGTGGTGATCAAATATATAATCAAGAGCCTCACTTACGGTATATCGCTATCGGCCTGCCATGCCATGGTGCTGTCACATAATGAACCGTGAGCAAGGCCTCATAAAAGCATTAAATACCAAAGCTACGAGAGAAAAGTTCAGTATTATTGAAACTACGTTGCAGCAGTCTGTGAGAGCTGCCAACAGGTGTTGAAACTCTACTGGGCAAAGGTTCGTGTAGTGGTTGCCAGGGAATCCAAAGTGTGTGTGTGTGTGTGTGTGTGTGTGTATGTGTATGTGTACATGCATGTGTGTGTGTTCATCTGACAAATGAGGATGTAACTAAACTCACTTTTATACACTAATTGTCGTCTCCCCCATTCATTTCTAATGGAACACTATGGAGTGTACAAAAGTTGAATAAAACACACACAATCACAATCAATACAATTTATTTTGTGTGTTGAAATCCTCTTTGTGGACAAAGTCATGGAATCTAAGGTCAGTCTGATCAAATTAACTACATTGTTTCAGAGATAAAACTTTTAAATCGGTCAAATTTGACCGGAACACAACATGAGGGTTAAACCCTCACATTTCTTCATCCAGAAAAACGACACCCAGGTGAGGCTGCGGCCCCGCCCCCCTCGGGCCGGCGGAGCGCTCTGATTGGCTGGTTCGAACACCGCTGCCCACAAACACCCAGCAGCGGAGAACGTGAGTAAGAAGAGCCGCGGACAGAAAGACAGACGCTGAGGGAGAAAAACGACTCAAAACAAGACAAACCGACCACACTTTCTACCAGACGGACCCTGCAGCCGGTAAGCTCCGGACTTTTAACTTTCTCTCAGAGGGGAGCGGAAGGAGAAAGTTTATCCGAAAGTTTTTGAGCCTGAGGTTTCCTCCTGTTTCTCCCAAGAAAAAAAAATCCATGAGGGAGCCTCGTGTGAGCTGTGGACTCGGTCCAGAGAGAAAAGAAACACTGAAAATACACTTATGTTTGTGTACAGCTCAAGAGTAGGCCTAATGTGTTTTTTGAATAGTACGCCTCATGAGATATAGAGACTTGTTCAGGAAAGTAGCCAGGAGTTGAGAAATGACGTCATTTTGAGGTATAATTGAAGTTAGGAGTGATACGTTTTTGAAGTTATTCCTTAAAATGTCCTCTACACATCACCATTCACTTCCACCTAAAGGTTACGTGTGGTTACGTTTGTGGCTAAATTGTTAAATAAACTACGCACTTTCCCTTTTCACACGAGGTTAAAGGTGCGGGCTGGATCCGGGGACGCTTTGCAGGCTTCACTGTTGCATAATGGCATGATGGTTATTGGCACGGATGGGTCGGTGTCTGGAGAATGATTGACAGGTGGAGGAGAGGCGCACACCTGAGGTCTGCCGAGGCGTCGCGCGATAATGATGTGAGGCGGTGGATGATGGGGAGGGTTAAGTCAGTGTTGTGAGTGTGATGCGTTCATTAGGTGGAGGCTGAAATCCCCTCACCTCATGCTGCTGTGTTTGGATCCGAGCACACACACACACACAGACATGTCCTTACCCTGCTGGTCCACCTATTGTGTTTGGACAACAAAGAGTGGTACCTTTTTAATGTGAAGTGTTTCACATGTGCTTGTTTCCTGTTGTTGGAGGAAGGGAGATGAAGTGAAGGCTCGGCAGGTGCTTCCTGCAAAGAGCGACCACACTTGGGGAAAGATCAGGTGATGCTGATGTTTATTTTTGTCCTCACAGCAACCAGATACCTTGTGATCTCCCCTGACAATCAGGCCATAGTGCTTTTTTCCTTCCTCCCCTCATTCGTTCTGTATGGACATGTAGGAGATGCAGGCTACGAGGGATATTATGGCCGTGAATTGATTTTTCCACTGCGATTTCTTGTTCATTTTACCTTCACGCCTTTGCACAAACTGTGATGTAACTATAACTCATGACACAAGAAAAATGAAGAGGGTGATTGAGGGCAGGCGTCTCCTTATTATTCCTCCTCCTTTACTGCTAATGAAAAATTAACTTATTGTCCTGCACTTGTGTATCTAATCAACATCACAGCCAATCGTTTCAAACACCTATTGATCCACAGATCAGATGATGGGTTGACTGACCCTGCTGGCTTGACCTGCTCAGCTGTTGAGATATTGACTTGCATCAAACTGCATAAAGATTAGGGTTGGTGATGAGTTAAAGGTGTGTTAAAGTGCTGAGTTACTTAAAGCTGGATGAAAACGGGATGTTTATATCGACTCCTGTCTATCTTATCAGCTGCAAACTCCCCGTGAGGCTGCAGTAGGAAACGTTGTTCTTACTTGCACTAGTAAATCCTGCTGTGAGTCGGGACTCTCTCCAACCACAGTCAGTCACAGGTCAAAATGAACTTAATCTGTTTCCTAACAAGCTCTAAGTGAAAGCTGTCCAGAGAAACTTAGACTCACTGGCATTAGATTTATATCCTTTCCTGTCTAGTTGTTTGCCCCTGGTGGTAAATGTATCTCAAACTAACAGAATACTAGATATTTAAAGCTGCACCAATCAATATTTTCATATAAACAATAAAAAAAATTACATATATTGTAGAAGTTGTCATTCAAACTTTATAAACCCAGAGAATTGTCATCAAATTGTTGCCTTGCCTCCTTTTTATCAATTTTAAAGTTGGTGGAGAGCAAAACAGAGCTAAATGCAGAGATATTATTGGGCTTCTTTGCTGGGTGGTCAGGAATAACTCTGCTGGATGTGTACATTTTTGCTGAAAAGTTGGATATTCCAACATTTATAAGGTTATACAGCTTGTTGTACTGCTCCCAAGTGGCCATAATATTAAAAACAGGACGGTGACACAGTTCTTTGTAGATCCTAAAAGTGTAAACTGCAGCAGGTTGACTGCTTGTTGTTTCATTTTGTGCAGGAAGAGAGCTTGCTGAAAGTCTGTCCAGTAAATGAGCTACTTTTGGGTCCATGTCACTTTTGTTTAAAAGTAGGCTTTCACTGTGTCAAACTGAATAATGTTGTTGTCCTTAAGACCGTACAACAGTCTCTCACCAGATATCCGATATACAGTATGTCTCTGTCACTCTGTTTTGGATAAAGCTGTCACGGTCCAGCTCTGTATGAATGAGCGCACACACAAGCAGCAGCCCCAATTTCAGCTATCTTCATAATCACCATCTGCTTGATCTTTGGCATCAGGCCTTGCAGTTTGGGCCTGCCCAGGCTCACGAATGAAGTTAAGACAGACATACACACACACACACATCAAATGAGACAAAGGAGGCTTAATGAGTTAAAAATGCACGTGGGCACATATGGGCAGCGACGCTGTGTTTGTGGACACAATGGAGATGATAATGAAATCTTGGATTACCCCTCATTTATTTAGGGTACAGAAGGGGAATGGTGAAGGGGGGGCTGGTGGGTCATGGTTAAGTGTGTGTATGTGTGTGTGTGTTTGCCATTCTATTGGTGGATGCGTGCAGATACTGTAAGTAGTTGCACAGTGCGGCTGACATCACGCATTATTTGTGGTATCATATGTATGATAGCTGAGTAATCTGTGTATTCTCGTAATGCTACAAGAATTATGTGAATTATGTAAAAGAATATGTAAGTTTGATTTGCGTTCCTGATAGCAGTTACATTAAAGTCACAAATCAAACGTGTTCACTGTCATATTGTCATCCTGTCAGCACTGATAGGTTGAGGGCTGCTTGGGCTAACTTTGTTACAAGACTTTTGTTCCAATCCTTTAATTGCCCTTTTTTTGTGTGTGTTTTGCTTTAGCTCACTGAAGATCTAAGGGAGCACAGGTTTCTCCCACCATGTCTTAGCGCTGGTGAGGCTGATTAAGGTGAAAGGTGCTCCAGTTTTTAAATCCTGCCACCCCCGCCCACACACACACACACTAACCAGGGTTATTATGTGATAAACAAACGGGGCTAATTAGGCTGAGCTGGACAACCCCTCCACCTTTCACGTCACCTTGGCCTGACCTTCTGTGATGAGTTGGGAAGGGGCGACGGGGCTGTTTGGGCTACAGGGGCTTATCTGAACTGACCCTCATAACGCATGTTGCCTGTTTGGACTTTGTAGATTCCAACTTGTGAAGTCGGGAAGAGGCCAATGACAGAGCTCTGACACAGAATAACATTGTTATTTGGTGTGGCTGAATTTAAAATATCAGACATAAGGCAATATCCGTAAAGGAAATAGGTTCAAATGATCAGCCGAACTGTTGACAATGAAGGAGGAGCTGGGCGTTCTTCACAAACTGTATTTACACTGGAGTGTTTTATAATGGTAGAAATCCATTATGACAGCCTGGCAGTTTTTGGCTGCGAGACAGACGTGATGTTAGAAATCAAAATGTTTCTGCAACCATTTGTTCCCTTCTCATACGTCTTTCTGACATCAGTTGTACATCCCAGTTCGTTCAGTTAATGAATGTGATGCACTTCTGTTCATTATGGTATGACCATCAGCTGTTAAACATTTTTTAAAGTAACAGCTGAAGAAAAATCAACGGTCAGTTTGGTTTGGACGTGTGCTCAGGTATTTCAAACTGGCAAACTGTTGGCCTGCTGGACGCCTGTGCTGCGACTGAAGAAATGATGTCACTGCAGTTAGTTGGCCTCTGTGTGTGTGTGTGTGTGTGTGTGTGTGTGTGTGTGTGTGTGTGTGTGTGAGAGAGGTCAGCAGAAACGGCTCATCGTGACTCTGCCAGCCAGCTGACTGCTGACATCATGCAGGGAGGGAATCTTAAAATGAGGACGATGACTCTGAAAATGGAAAATGTTTCTAACTGTAGGTTCAGGCTTTGTAGTTGGCACAGACTGGTGCCAGTACGTAACTCTGTTAGGAAACTGACTCTATAGTGGTTTGGCTGTAGCTCCGAATAGACCGAGAACATGAGTCAAAGTCAGCAGTCAGGGGAAGATATGTCTCTAAATGTAGGTTACTGGGACTCTAAAGTCATGTTTCACTCACACCAGGGCATGTAGTACGTCACCTGACCACATCACACAGGCCATTCATTCATTCACTCATTTATATCCTGGCTTGCCATAGAGTGGATTGGGTATCTCGTCTTTGTGTCACTGACCAAAATTGACAAGTGTTGCTTTTTTAGACTGTTGCTGCTTCTTCTACTGAGAGACCATCAACAACCACTAGCTCTTGAAGCCACTTTTAAGGTTGTACATTTTTAACATATTGTGAAAGGCTACAAAACTGAGAGGAGAGATGTAGTTTTGTAAAGGGCAAGTCAGTGGACCAACGTGTGTTTTCTAAATACATGGCTGATTGGATCTTCTGTTTGGCTCTGATGAGAATCTTGTTTGTGGCCGCAGCGTACCGTAAACTGTCTGTTGTCACCGACCTGGAATCAGCTTGCATCAGGTCCTCGGCTGGTCAAGGTTATAGAAAGCAGGGCAGGAGGCCTGATCCTGAGTCAGCACTGAGGGGCTTTGAAATCCCGGAGATGACCTGGTGGCATGAAGCGAGCTGTGGATTAGCATCAACAAATCAAAATGGGATTGGCAGGTGGCTCCCAGTCATTCAAGCCTTTAAGATGGACTTTACTCACACCGTCTCACTTCTTAGGAGGGAGCGCTCCAACAAGGATGAGAGGAAGGAGGCCAAGAAATGTTTTAATCCTGCCTGAAAGGGGGGTTAGGCTTTTACCACGGAAAACAATGATGAGCAAGCTTGTACAGGGCCAGGGGGGACTGAATTGCTTTAGAAAGTAAATTTCATTGGAGATTTTGGGTTCGACAACAGGCCGTTGACGTATATTTACTTTTTTATTCTCCTCAACTGAATGAATTTCCCTCTCGACGCGGTGCAGTCGGGCCCCATCTGTAATGAAAAGAGGGAGGCTGGGCTCTAAATGAAACGCTCCTCCGACAGGGTAATTAAGTCCAGACACAAAGGGCTCAGCAGGAAGGAGTTTAATAGATGAGGAGTTAGTATTCTCCGGGGGGAAGTTTTGTCCAGCAGAACCCTCTTTGGACTGCAGGGAAGAGGAAAGGCGCAGGAGGTTCATTGGCCCAGAAGGTTCATTGGCCCTGTGAGCTGGCCTGCAGCCACTTCACACCACGGGTACTGGGGACACACAAAGATATTACTCATCCATTTCTGTCTGCCCAACTTATCAAATTAAATGCCTAAAAATAGGACCCCTTTTTTTTTTCACATCAAAGACCTCTCAAATGAGATGGCGTCTAGTAGAATCCTGACTGAAAAGCTTTCAGGAGCAAAATATATGATGCAGAAGAAGTGCCTAAAGGAAACAAGCTAAATCATATGACTCACTATATAATCACATCTAAAGGGACACGTGTTTTATAGGGGGACAGACAAATTTTCTTCTTTTTTTTAACATTGTTTTTGAGTTATTTAAAGGGACTGAAACTACTCAGTATTCCAAAGGAAAAAGGTTTCAGAAAGCATTAGATCAGCAATTTGAGAACCTTTGTAGTAGAAATGTTTTTCCATCTAAAGGTCACATGCTCAGCTGGTTAGGGAATTAAATCATGAATTAAAAAATAGTTTTTTTGGGGACCTACACAAAGACCAACTTGAGTTTTATGTTCATTCCTGCGTTTTATTCCCCTGACACCCTGGCACAAACACAATGCCAAGTAGCGCAAAATCAAAAGGGCATCACCGGCAGAACAGTCTACTTTTAACTCATTACATAATGCTTTTTTTTTTTTTTTTCCACATTTATGCACGGGTGCTCGCATGCACGGGCCGGAGCGCCGCGAGCTGCATGCGTGTGCCACGTGCTGTGTGTGTTGTGATGACTGAGCGGCGTGGAGGTGGATGCGCTCTGCTGTCTGGAATAACGCTGATCCTCTTAAATGATTACTAGCTGCAACCAGAGAGAGAGGCGACCTGCGTGGGCAACATGCGGACAGATGTCTCACCCCCACCCTCAACAAAACACACACACACACACACACACACACACACACACACACATATATATACACAGAGCATCTATGTTTAGTTCAGGCTTCAGGGAAGCTCAGACTAGATCCCTTTCCTTTAATAGACTCCAAGTCTATTATACCGCTCATTTGTACACGGACAAAGGCAATTCCTTTAATTTATTCTGCACCTTTTCCTGGCAGGAAGTGGATTGTGTGTTTAACACTATAAGGAGAAAACAGGGCTCTTAATGAGGAAAGTTAGCTAAATCAGTTGAGCCAGTTTGTTTATATCAATGCATCCCTTTAAATCAGCCTGTTTTTAAGTGTTCAGTTGGAAAAGGGAGGTAAACTACGGTCAGATACCACACTGAATATTTGAAAAACTGCATAGAAATTGCTCGTATGTGTAGCTGTGCAGTGATTTTACAGGTGTAACATCTGGAAACGCAATCTGAAGTAAGCATTTCAAAGGTCTGTTCAGTCTGGAAATAGCAGTTTTCCTGAGGGGATAAAACCTGCAACAAAGCTTTTATTTTACTCAGAACAAGAAATACAGGTACGTCAACCCAAACCTGACCGAGGTCTTTTGTGTACCAGGTTTCTGTGCCTCATTTATCCAGTTAATCCTAGTGTGGCTTTCGAAATAAACCTGAACAAAACCTGAACAAAAGCTTATGTTTGGGAATTTACCACCTTAAGAATCCCAATTCTCCAATAAGATTTGTCATTCTGTTTTGTGAACGGGGCTTTCACAGAAACGCCAAAAATAACAACTTTTCACGTTAATAATCACAAGATCAATAATCAGCTATGTAAGTTGATCCACAAAGGGGCTCGGCTGCATATTTGGCCCCAAAGAAATGTAAAAACATAATCCCAAAAGCTGCCAAGTGTCCTGAAAGCAAAGTCTCGTGTGCTGACAGAAGCAGGGAGGTGACAGAGGAAACGGTACATTACAGATGGATGGCAGATGGGTGCTGTCATTGTGGCATTTTTTATTTTTTTTATTTCCAGCAATCGTTGGGGAATGTGCGTGGCAGTGCTCAGTGTCAGTGTCGAACCCTGCCCTTTCCAACGCGCCACTCCCAAGTTCACCACCACTATAAAACATGTTTTGTCTTTGCTTCCCCCTCATTTTTTTCTTTTTTGGCTTCGATTCTTTTGCCCTCCTCTGTGTTTGACATTTGACTGCATGTGGGTGCCTTTTGGTCCCTGTAGGGGAGTCGCGCCCTCAGCACTGCCGGGGCCCTAGATGCACACAACTGGAGACCAGAGCCAAAGATTTGCCCTTTGTACTGTGTTGTTGAGTATGAGCCTTCACGAACGCCTGCGCGCTGAAAAGAAGCAGAGCCATTCTGGATTGTTTTCCTCCTTTTGAAATCCTAAATGTCATTGTTCCATCACTGTTTCTGGTTTATTCCACTTTGTAGCCCTGGGGACATGGCTTTAGAAGACTTAAATGATCCTTTGAAATCCTTTCAGGCTCGACTTAGATGCCACAAATCAAGCTTTTCTCCATCGGTCAATATTTCCATCCTCTTTTCCACACATATCGAGTTATTCTCTTGAATTTCAAATCTAATTGATCCTAAAAACTGGAATCACTCTGGGTGTGTATGTGGTTGAATTTCTTAATTCCAGGTACACCATGAATAGAAAAGCTTGTGCAGTTATCTTTGACCAAACATCAAGGGTACGTTAAAGACTTCAGCCTAATGTCAGGGATTTCTTTATTTTTACGCCTCTCGGTATTCAGTCTTGTGCATGATTTTGTGTCCCAGCTCATCTGTAACTGTGTAACTGTTGTAATATCTAATGCTGTATATTCCCAAAATGAGGGAATGCAAGTATGGAGGGATTGATATAGTACATGTCAGCTGGCTTTGTTAAAATGTTGCATCTCAGTAAAACGGCACTGTAGTCTTTAGAACAGCTATGGAAAACCAACATCTGTGCATCTGAGTATGACGTCATGTGCTCTGTTTTTTGCCGTCTTGGAGTTTGCCCTCTTCAGAGTCAAATCTGTGTGAACACCTTCCACATGGAGGCAGGTGTCCTCCCTCTCCCTACCAGCCCTGACACCGACAACCGTCAGCAAAACAACCACAATGACAAGCTTTGTACTTTCCCTGCTTCGCATCCCAAACTTTGTGCTGATTGCTGGTCTGAGAGGGTGGAGGAGTGCTCTGGTGAGACTAGAGGAGGGTGGGGGATGAAAAGGAAGCGGAGGTAAACCCGCCCCCACCACACACACACACACACACACACACACACACACACACACACAACCTCACCTCCTCTATCCAATCTCATTCCATTTCATTGCATTCTGGTTGGGGAGTTCCTGGTTTAGCTGCTGGTTTTTAGATGAGAAGGAGGTAGGTGTGTGTGTGCATGCATGTGTGTGTGGTGGGGAGGGTGGCAAGCTAACAAAACAATGGGGGCTTTGTGAGAGGGTCCCACCGTGACAGGATTGTTTGGGGGTGGGGGGAGACAGAGGGGGGGCGGTCAGGGGAACTTAGCGAAGCGTAGCCACTTCATTAGTCAGGGCTCTCCTTTTGCACCTCCTCCTCCTCCCATCCATCCTCCCTCCCTGTCACTCTCTCGCCGCCTTCCCTGCGCCGCTCACTCGTGGAACCACACAGGCAGGAGCCGCTCTGGCTGGACGGCACAGAGCACAGGGCAAGGTTATTTTTTTCCCGTTTTACGAGGATGTGTTTTCACGGCTGATCGGAGTAGTTTGGTGCAGTTTCCTCGATCAGTACCAGACTGTTCTTGCTCTGAGGTAGGTAGTCTCGTGTTGTCATGCTCCCTACCCCGTCCCATCCCGTCCTTGGCCGCTGACTTGCATCTCCTCTCCCCTGAGCTGCAGTTTTGGTGTCGGATGACTGGACGCAGCACTCTCAGGCAGGCCTTGATGAATAGCCGAGAATGTGATTTTTAGCGTCCGTGGTTATCAAGGCTTTTCTAGATACAGTTTTTTTTGTTTGTTTGTTTTTTCTCAAATTAGTTTCATCACTCAGTGCCTGATTACATCAGTGTAAAACACCAAACATCTTGGAGTTTCATAAATCTTGTTGTACAATTCTCAGTTTATGAGAGGCGATATTTGAGCGTTTGAGGAGGATGGAGGGGGATGGTGGTGGACTGTTGTCTCAGCTGTGTTGACCAAATTATCAGTGTTATTAGGATCTATGTGCTTGTGATTGCTTTTCTCCCCCACCACCCGCCCACATTGCCTCTCTTTCTCAAACACACACACCCTCAGGGACAGTCAGCGTAATCCTTCACATCCTGTATGGGAAAGGGCAGAAAGAGCACTCGTACTAGCCCCCCATCGCTTCCTCGTGAGAAAGTCTGGTCCACTGAAACTCACTGCGCGTCCAGTAAAAACAACCACATCCCGTCCGGTTTTCACCCTGAGGGCTGTTCGCAGCATCCTGAGGGCCTGTTTGCAGCTTGTATCCTGTGAAACTGTCCTCTGTAACATTCCTCCATTACTCAAGGCAGTATAGCCACATGGTCTTCAACATTACCAGCTACTTCAGCAGAACACATTGCAAAACTTTGAATTTTTATAAAAGTAAAGTTGATAACATACTCATTACACAGTATATTAGAAGACTATAATGAAGTCTTCTCTGCTGATAACTGAGGCTTTTGGCAGAGGAATTGCTCTGACAGTGAGAGTAGACGTGCTCTACAGATGGATGTCTGAAATGAGTTTCAAAGACTGAATGGACTCGATGGGATAATCAGAGTTTGTCCTGAATGAAGCTTAAAAGTTGCCATGTGGAGCCAGTTAAGCTTGCAGGTTATTCACACGGTTTTCTCATGTCTCTCTGCCCCAGGGGTCAGAAGTCTCCATTTTGGGGCCAAACAATAAACTAAATCTATCAGACTCCAACATCATGAATCTCTTCTTTACTCTCATTGTAACTGCGGTTATGATAAATACGTAGTGTGAAATCTGTATACTCAAACTGAGCTATAGCAGCCAATGATATCAAACCAAAGTCCAGTATGGATGTCTACAATTTTACCTGGTAATGTAGTAATGAAGTGAAGTAACATGGGAAGGAAAACATTATGTATTAATACATAGGCAAACTGTTCTTATCGTCATCAACATCTGCACTCTGCAGTAGATTTTAGATCATGTCATCCAGCACTGGGTGACCAGATGTTTGTACTTGCAGTAAGGTATAAGGCACATTGAGTCAATTTAAAATGAACTGTAATGAAATGATCTCATTTACTCTCTTGCTGAGCAACGATCAGTACCCCTCCCATACATGTGATAAATACAGAGCTAGAGATGGAAGCACTTAGCTTCGGCAGGGCAAAAGGTTTGCATCACTCATCACTCTAAAGTATTAGCGTAGCAGCACCTCTAAAACATCCTAACTCATATGTTGTCTTACTTATTTAGTCTGTAAACAAACAGAAATCTAAAAAGACTTTCGGTCTTGGAGGGAGTTATGCAGTTTGATGGTTTTCTGACAGCTCTAAGGTGATGACAAGACTCTGATAAGTCAGAGTTCCTGGTTTTTGTTCAGGAAGAAATTTTTATAGTACACAACTACCTCTGACTTCTAGCCTACGTAGTACGCTAAGTTAATCTCCTCCTGGCTCCTAACACACAGACATGAGAGGGGATCAATCGTCTCATCTAACTTTCGGCAAGAAAGTAAACAATGTTATCTTAAAACGTTGGAACTGCTCCTTTAAAGCTGCCTGACAAGCCCACAATCAGATGCCATGTGCATCTTGAAAAAGCATTTTTGACCCAGGTCTCTGCCTGATCTCTCCACAGAATGAAGAAGTGAATCCTCTGTGATCGCAGTCATGGCTGTCCAGACTGGCATCCAGGTAGGCTCATCACTGTGTTCACACACATCACTATTTGGTTTGCAGATATTGTTTAAAATCATGTTTCTGACCCAGACTGTTGAATTTTTGCTGGATTGATTATTTTGTTTAGTTAATATTGGTCAAAAATGGTAGCTGACTTCACAGTTTTCACTGATCTGGTGGACATTTTGGACCAGGACTATGTAGTAAGTGTATCTACCTGTCTGTACCAAGTTTCAAATCTTAAATTTGCAAGCAAGTTGCAGCAGTGCCGAACCTGACCTATCATAGCACCCTCTTTTGGTCAGTCAGTACCGTTCCTAAACAGTCTTGGTGACTCACTGTTTGGACACTGTCTGCCTGCCAAATTGGAGAAAAAAATCCCCAGACTTTGCTAGAGTTATTCAGATTAAATAAAGCACCGCAGACATCTGTCTCCCACTCAGCAGCTGCGGCAAGCCCACCTGTGTTACAGCATGCCGTCTTGTTGTTGTTGTTATGCGTGTCTGTCGTTCCACCGCTCGGACCCTGAGGAGTTTCTCCGCACATTTTTTAGGGGGAGTGGGTGGAATGTGCAACACTTTTTCCTTTCCTCTCCCAGCAACGAAGTGTCAGCCATCCCAAAATCCAAAGCAACAAACGTATCGTGTTACAGATTTGTCACATGGCAGCGCATTGTTGAGAAGGGCTTTTCTGTCATCTGGTCTGGAAAGTCCTGGCTCTCCCCACCCGCCTTGGACCAACGATATGCAAAATATGCACCCCAGTGCTGTGCACATAACATATGGCAGGAAACCTCTCAGGCTGATGCTGATGTGTTGACGAGGCTGTGAAGAGCGGAGAGTTGCTTCAGAGGCAGCAGATTAAACCTACAGATCCGGTTATTTAGGAGGTTTGTCTGTACCAGGAGATATGTACATTGGTCTGTATGGTGCATGGTCTCTGATGGCTACCTTATTTTTCTCCCAAATTGAGTACTTCACATTTAAATTAATCAACCTTCAAGGACAAAAAGACAAGCCTTTTTCTGTTTGGCATCTCTCTAAAAGTTAAAGCAATAAAATAGTTTCAGATTTGTCTCTCATGGGGTGGATATTTTTCTTTAATTCACAGAAATCAGAACAAGTGGCTGATGTATTGATTTATTTTTGATATTGTGTGTCATCAAAGGCGCCCTGTGAGGATATTGATCCGTATCAGTCTGTGGCGATGCTGCAGAGACTGTAACACTGCAGCTACTTCCCAAGCTCAGCTCGGAGCTTCACTGCCCATGTAGAGCACGGTCACATCCGATAACGACTCACACTCTGACTGCTCTGCTCACCCATGCTGAAAACCCATGTATGCACTCATGGAAGTATAAGTAGCATATGCGCACATCTATTAATGCAACAGTGCAACATAACTGTAGTGAAATATATTGTCTGCAGGGTTTTTTTGTTTGTTTTTTTGGTTTTTTTTGGTATCGCACCTTGGATGTACAAACAGATCTCAGATCTTTTGTGATGGCCATAAATTGTTGCTGTGGGGTTAAAATCTTGTCCTTGCTAAGCTGAAAAATCCTTGTCCTTGACTTGACAGTATTTCTGAGTTTACCTGATGGGGTCTGGGATTTTTTCAATGAGAAATATTTCAGTTCAAGTTCAGAACTAGACAGAAAAAACACTGGAGTGACAAGATTTATACAGATGTACATCAAGGAGCAGGGTCAGGGAGGTTACTCCTTGTGTTGTTAATGTGCAGCAATAGAAAGTCAAACTCCCACACACACAACTTAATTTATTACATTTTTTGCCCACTGGCAGTTGGCATCTCCTAATTTGATATGGCTAACACAGAGCAATATTATAATAATTTTAAAGTCATATTTCTTGCCACCTGATGAACATAAGTCCAGTATTCACTGGTTTATTCAATGGTTTCAGTCTCCACTGAACTCCAGAGGAAAAAGGTTTAACTATTTGGCTGCAAAATGCTCCATTGTTTTATAGGGAGTCACTAATTCTGTCTGAGGTTGAGATGTGAGACTTGGTGCTGAAGAAGTGGATAGTTGGCATGAGCAGAAATGAACACCACTGCTCTCATAAAAAATGCCTACAAAAACTCCACAGTTAAAGGAGTGAAGTGTTGGAGGAGCAGTGCTCACATAACTCGCCTCATCTCTGCTAAAATTCCTCATTAAAACCAAGGCTACGTTTTTTTCCCCAGTGTTACAGATTTCTGAGATGAAAGTGACCGAACAGAATGGCCAAGTAGCTGTTTTAGTGTTTGAAAAGAGATACCCGACCTCGTTAGTTCAGCCCAGCTAAACCAAACAGCTCCGGGTTTAGTTATGATCCTGAAAGGGCAAAGGTCATTAACCAGGCCATGGGAAGTTTGGGGAAAAAAAAGAAACCCCAGGATTGCAGAAGTGATTGCAAAGAGGGGAAACAATACTAAAGATTAAATACAGGAGTGGAAAGGCAGTTTGGTGTTATTTAACTCGATCAAAATAGAACTTGCAGAATGAGTTGATGCTGAATATTAGAAGCTATGATGAAAAAAAACAATGGTTTTCATTTGTTACGCTTGTTGTTTAAAGGCTTCCTACATGAATCACTGACATATGGCATGAAGAAAAGGTTTTGTAATAATGTTTGCAGATGATGCTGTCATGAGAACAGCTTATATAATGAAAAACAATCTTAGAATAATTGTATCATAGTCATGGTAAAAGATTATGATATCACACGGAGGCAGTGACGTGGTCGTGTTTGAAATATATTGCTATATCCCACCTTTCCCTCTATTGACTATTGTTTCAGGGAGTTTAGCCGCCCTTGCTACAAGCTCAGGTTAAGATAAACTCCTTAAGTATAAATGGTAAACTTACTGGCACAAACTGCTTCAATGCTGAATTTCTTACCAGGATTACCAACCTACATTCCTGCTCCTAATGAGGACAGACATCGTGAAAGAAAAATAGATTAACTGAAACTTTCTCTGTACTTGGAGCAATGCAGAGTTGAGTTTACAACACTAGTCTGCCGTAAACCCATAAATGCTCACAGTGAATCTGTATGCAGTCAGGTGACTAGGTGGATTATCCCACCGTTCAGTCGTCTTTACTAATCAGCACAGCGTATTTATGTAATCTCTAAACCTTACACTACGCTGGTTTTTGTAATTAGTTCGATGTCAAGAAACGCACATAAGTTGTTGTGAACCTGCTGAGCACTGCAGGCAGCCTGCCCTTCTGAACTGTGTTATATAATGTGTGTGTCTGTGTGTGAGTTCATCCCTTTTGAAGTGAGGTAACCTTTTTGGTTTTGAACATCAGGTGTTTTGACACTTTCTCCTGTTTTTTAAATGTGTGGCTGCACCTTCTCACATGTTTGTTCCCACTCCAGCCTTGTGGGTTCAAAGGACTGTGTTAAACCTTTTTTTTTTTTTTCCCCCAAAGCAAATGGGTCCATTTTGACATTTACTCTAAACATTAGTTTGCATGTCCCTGATCCTAACACTGAACTAAGGCTTCACCTGGCAAACAAATGACACAGTGAATGTATGAAATGAGTAAAATGAGTTCAAGTTGCCTGAAGTTGAATGTTAAAGGGGCATTCCACCGATTTCACACATGAAGTTCTATTTACTTGTCATGGGGCAAACTACACGGTCTGAGAAAACCTTTAACTAAAGTGTCTGTTGTTCAGGAGGGAGCTTTCCAAAGCGTTGCCCTGATTACCCCGATGATGTCGTCAGGGTTATCTTAGTATGGGCCTGAGACTTCAGTGGGACTTCTTCATAATAAAATAGAAGTGTGGGGTTAGGAGAAATGAGCATTTAGGATGCTCAATGAAAGATATATTATGGGAATTGTCAATTCAGTGTTTGTGGAATAAAAGAAAGCATATCAGCCCTTGCTGCTTTGATTTCAACCATTATTTTTCTTTTACTGTCTGTTAAATCCCCAATTTTATTAAAATACAACCCTAAATCACTGGAGTAGCACCTACAAGTTAAAATGTGACATGACAGTAACGCAGAGTTTTTATTATCAGTTTATCTATATGAAAGATTTCTGTTTTTTTTTTATTTTTGGAATAAAAATCCCCTCATGAGCCATAGCAGTATCAGCTTGATACAAACTACCCAGAATGCACATAGTTAAAGTATCCTTAGCAGCGTTGTTCAGGGGAACTGGGAGCATCAGCAGACGTACATCACTGTATAACAGCCTCTCTGTTCCAGTGGCCAGAAAGTTTCCTGTCTGTGGGTCGGATGGGACACCATGAATCCAGAACTCAACAAGGCTGTGTCTTGTTTTAAGCACAATAACCCTTTCACCATGGTGGAGTCCCCATTATTGTTCGGTGACATGTGATGGAGACAAAGATTAAAGGCTGTATCTTAAACGGATGTCAACAAACTGGACAGGGCGGGAAACGGGGTTCATCCAGAAGTGAGTTATGTAACGTCTGGACAAGTCGTCATAGTGCACATCTGCTGCTGATTTCTAGATTACCCCTCTGCTGCCTGCAACAAATTAAGTTAAAGATAAAACAACACTGTGTAAATATGATTACATGCATTTTTTTGACAGATTCTTTGTTATTCTGTATTTCTTTAAAGCGTTGACTATCAGCAGCTTGGGTTACGTTAGATTTTTGTTGAAAATGTTGTATTTTTTCCATCCTTAACCCCCCCCCCCATCTTCTTCCTATAAATATGACTAAGTGAATAATAATTTCATTAAGTATTTTCTGTCCCCTTCATATCAAAGTCTTGGTAAATTGTCAGTGTGTAAGAGAGGGCAGAGCTTGAAGTAAGAGAAAGAAGGGAATGGGAGGCAGTGGTATGACAGCAGAGATGGATATGATGGGACGGTAATGTCAGGAGCCCTCGCTGCAGGCTCTGAGCCCGGACTGTGGACTAGTCCTAGACACCCATTTAAGTAGTCAAGTGCAACAGCGTTCAGTGTCAGTTTTTTTTTTTTTTTTTTTCTTCCTTCTCAGATTTCAAAAGAAAAAGTGACTGTGAGGTTGTCTTTCAGTAGACAATGACAGATGTTAAAACATGAAGAACGTGGGGTGGTTAGGGATGAAGCTGAGGTTTGTGGGTGTTTTTTGGTGCCCAGAGTAAACCACAGTGGTTACCAGGCCCGTTGGCAGTGTCAGAGCGTCGTGTGTGTGTGTGTGTGTGTGTGTGTGTGTGTGTGTGTGTGTGTGTGTGTGTGCGCGTGTGTGCGCTGTGAACTCCAGTAGAGCGTGGAAGTGTGGAATGACTGCATGATGCATCCTCTCCGCATTGATGGGTCACTAAAATTCCTCTGATATTCTCCCAGTGCAGAGTGGTAACTAGAGTATGATAATGCTGCAGTGTTGGCTGTGGAGAAACTGACTAACCTACATTCAGGCTTAAGGAGCAAGCCATTACATTAAAAAATTCTATGCTAGTTAGTAAACCTTGTTTAGACGACATGCCCAGGCTTATTTTAAGAGATTACATTGGTTGTGCAAGAAAGCTAATAAGAGTAGAACTATTGTTTTAAGGTCGAGCATCTTAAAACTGTGAGTAACTTGGAGAGTTAGGTGAGGCAGATGTCTCAATAAGTTGGCAGCCACACTAATCTGTTGTAATGTTCTGCCAGGCTTTCTGTTTGTGTTTCTGAGATGATGTAGACCATGTTAATTTGATCATCCTCAAAGATCTTTGTGGTTGCTGCCATTTCGCGATTGCATATGAAATACCAATGTTTTCATCCACAGAAGTTCAGCTTTCTAACTTTGCTCCTGTCAAAGTGGATAGGAATTTGTCATTTCATCATTTTTGTCATTATTTCATTTTGGCTTTATTAATCCTCAAAAGTTGCCACCCTTCCTTTCTCTCTTCTCCAGGTTTGGTTCGGCGAGAAGTTCGACGCCCCCTTGCTGAGCCCCAGGAGCCCTCGCAGCCCGTTGGCACAGCGGCACGGTCCTGGTCTCGCCGACGTCTTCCAGTATGACCAGTGGCTGGCGGTGCGGCACGAGGCCACGCTGGTGCCTATGCAGGAGGATCTGGCCATCTGGCTCACAGGCATGCTGGGTAAGTGCCGCTTTTAGCCATCGAGTCTCATTTTGGCCCCTCTGGTATTGGTTTTAAGCGGTTTTGACATGTTTTGGGGAAAACAGATAATTTATATCTTTTTATGATGTATTGTATTTTACTGCAGTGTAGTTACATGGATACAATGTGTCCAAACTTGCTCACATGTGAATCAACACTGGGCAGTTGCATGCTAATAGTCGTCCCCTCGAGGATAGGAAAATACCGAAGCACAATTGACACGGGTGTCCCATGAAATTGGATTTGGATGTTGCTATTTCCAACCGGGCCTCAGCAAACCACAGAAACGGGAGTGGAACAAAATCCCTCATTTCATCCGTCTGTGCCATTATACTGACATGTATTGTCCCTCACGATACAATGGAGCAGCGAGGAAACTGAAGCTGACTGGTAACTGACTCTATTGTTGACTGGTGAAACTGTTTTTGTCTTTTTTTTTCGAAGCACAGCTCAGTTTTTCTCCCAAGGAATGTGGGCAGGTACTAAACGCTCCACATGAGTTATTGGTACCATGACCCGTATCCCATATTTTCTAAACTTTTCAACCGTTTGACCAATCTGATTGTCAGTCCTGGGGGGCCAGAGACCACAGAAACAGGTGGCGTCCTGTGGATAAAGTTTCAGACCTCAAGGCCCGCCCGTTGTTGTGCGGAAAATAAACTTTTGTGGAGCAATCTTTGTCACTTAGTGTTGTGGCTGTTTTGGAGTTTGTTCCCAATGTAAATTCACTTCACTTGGCGTTTTGTTAAGTTTTCTAAGGAAGTGATTTACAATAAGGGGACATGGCAGCACCATAAGTCCTGAAGGAGTTTGAAGGGGAGTCCTCCTTTGGAAAGCAGCTGTAAATGTGCAGGCTTTATAACAAAAGACTGCTTATATAGTGAAGAAGAATTTATTTTAAATCTGTGCTGCAATTGGATGTGTTTTGTTTGGAGATGTGCTTTTGACCTACAAAAGTTAAGAGGGACAAAACTTGTCTTAAAGATGAAAAAGTAGGATCATTTACTTTGTGCTGCACATACTTTATTCTCTTTTTCACTTGTATCTTTCCAGGCGAGGAGGTGAGAGCAGAGTTCTTCATGGAGGAGCTGAATAACGGTGTAAAGCTCTGCCAGCTTATCGGCGTGCTGCAGACTAAGATCGCTCAGAGCTGCCCCTCCGCGCTCTGCAAGGTGAGTCAGACGGCAGCAATGGAAATAGCTCGGACAATCGTCCAAAGGGCAGCTTTCATGCTCGCACGTGGGGGATGTTTGGGGAGAGATTTACAGGTCACAGTGTGCACAAACCTCTGACTGAAGTTCAGTTTTCTGTTAACGCTACCACTTTTTTAGTACAGTTTACTTTGTATTATACATTTTCCTGCCTGAGCTTCCTGTTTACGATCAAATATATACATGCAGCAGGGAGTAGAAAACTCATTTCATGTTGATGATGATTCCTAACAGTTTCCTGTTTCATGTTGACAGCTGTTTCCCACAAGGAAGGTTGCATGTAAGCGGGACGCCTCTCCGGGTTCCTTCTTCGCTCGTGACAACACCGCCAACTTCCTGGCCTGGTGTCGCCACATTGGCATGGAGGAGACCTACCTGTTTGAGTCAGAGGGCCTCGGTAAGACCTGCAGCAGTAATCTTTTATTTATTCTGGAGTAAAAGCATCCTTTCTATCTGCATTTGTATTTTGTTTGACTGTAGATGCACAAATGTTTTCACGAAAAAAGCAGTAGTGAAATGTTAGTTCATGTGCAGCAGCCACCTTAAATGCAAACCTGAGAGAGTGTGACCTTTGAGTTTTTGGAAACAAGAACACTGTTTGCTTTTGGCTGATATGACCTGGCAACCCAAAGTAACTTATTAAAGTGTCACTTCTGGTGCTCTGGCAAAGATTGTGAAAGTCTTGTCACAATAACCAGATACAAATTCCCAGTGAGAGTGGCAGTAAGTGAGAGTTTTGTTTATCCAAGCAGAAATGTCCAGCAAAGAATGCCACCTTAAGCATGTGGAATTTTTTTTTATTCTGGAGAATGAAACAAAGTGTCCAAATAACTTTCTTACACCCGTCTCACACCAGCCGAGTCATTGAACATGTTTGGAAATATCATGATGAGTTCTCCTGCAGGTGCTCGCACATTCTACCCACTGGAAGAAAAAAGAAAAACCTCCTTGAGGTTTTATTTCTTGAGCCAACATCGGCTGATTCCAAAAAGATTGTTTTTAGATCAGGCCAAAAAGGAAGTTGAGATCAAGTAAAAATGAGACACCAGAGTCCAAGACAAAGACCAAAAAAAACAAACTGAGGAATATTTAAATATTTACCAGGATGTAGGTATGTCTGCAGGTTTATATAAACCACAACATTTATTTAGCCAGCTAATCCAAGCATGAGATTTTGAAAATCAACTAACATGAATATAATTAACCCCACACTCATATTGAAGATGTTGGAGGGTAAAAAAGACTGCGGGTGTAAGCTCCTGATAATTTTACAGAGCTCTGTTGTTTAAGCCTTTACTTCTTAATGGTTTAATAGGATCTGCCGGGGAGAGCAATCACCCTGAGTACTCTGTATGGGGGATCACTTCATTACAAGGAATGGCTCTCCACAAGCCGGATTGGAGCGATTTTAGAAGGAAAGCCATACGTCTGCTACTTCCAGAATGGAACCCCCAGATTTATTAGTCTTATTTTTCTATTTATTTTACTTTAAGAAATATCCTTGAGTGACTTTTTTCACCCCCAAAAGCTCTGTTCTCTTGTGCATGAATCACCCAACAGTGCCGCAGGGGAAAAATGAACTTAATCATAAAGTCACGTTTTGGAATGTAACACGTGAATTTAGTGGCGCCTCGTCCCTCTTTTTCTGCCATCCTGTTCCGTCTGTTGATTGTTGCGTTTTCTGCCTCAGTGCTGCACAAGGAGCCTCGGCAGGTTTGTCTCTGTCTGCTGGAGATCGGCCGCATCGTCTCTAAGTAAGTCTCTGAACGCGGAAGACAAAGAAGCAGCTTCAAAGACATAAACACACAGTTTAAGACGTAAACACGTGTAAACTCTGTTTCTCAGGTACGGCGTGGAGCCTCCTGTGCTGGTGAAGCTGGAGAAGGAGATTGAGTTGGAGGAGACTCTGCTGATGACAGAGGAGCCGCCTCCTGCCGTCAAAACCTTCAGCGTGTGCTGCCAGCACGGCGGCCTCTACCAGCCCGAGGTGAGTTCTGACTGACGGCTGGAACGTGCTGACAGGAAACGAACACCACACTGTTTTTAAACAGGCTAAACACGAAACCTTCCACCTGGAGGCAGGAAGTGTGGCATGAGAGCGACCTTCCTCTCCTTTTAGCTGCTCAAGTTACGGCCATCAAACACAAGCCTCATCTAGCCTCGGTCCAGTTGATGGTGTGTAACTTCTGTCAGTTCAAACAGTAAATTTGTCTCCCTCGCCACGCCTCCTCGTCAGATGTAAAGTGTTGAAGGGCTGCAGCTGATCACGTTAGCATCACATAGGTGGTCCATGTGCGACCCAGTTGAAGCAGAGCCAAGACTCCCTGCGCTTCACTGGCGCCCCACAGGGCACGTTGCGTCACGGACGACCACGTGACCCTGTGCTGGCACCCTGTGACTCACCACCACACGAGACCTCTGGGCTGCAGATCTCTGCCGTCATACAGCCATAAGCACACACACAGCGGTGAACATGTACAAGTGTGAATACTCCATCTCCACCAAATAATTTGTGATGGCCATAGTGATGCTCACAGTGTCAGTGTGAGGTGGGGTTATTCCCAGTGGGTAGAACAAGGCTCCAGCACTGTCAGAGTTGTGGGGGTTTTTCCCCAGAGGAGACAGCTGGGCTAAAAATAACTGTACTCACTGAAGTGGAAGGCTGTTTGGATGAAAGCATCCAGCAGCGAGTATATTTGTTCCCAAATGCATCAAATAAGCAGCCTGCAAGCTGCAGCCTGCACTTATTTAATCCAGTGTGTTTTCATCACCTTGTATCTCGGATGTCATCTTCCAAGATTAATTTGAACATGTCTCACTGCTTGATTCAGTGGGTGGAATCACTTTATTGTTCACTTATGCAGTAGCAAAAACCGCCCGTCCTTGAATGTATTACTTTGTTTTCTGGCCGTATGAGGAGACACTGAGTTATATCCCACCTATAAATGTTAGCGTTAGTGTTATAAAATAATTGTAAAATTTTACAAAGAAATCTGATGTTGCTGCCAGCAGTACCTCCAATATGGCTGCCTAATGGTCCTCTGCTTCGCCTGTAGGAGCACGGTATGGACGACCCACCCTGCAACTGTGCCAACAGAGTTTCCATTGAGTACCTGTCTGAGGGACGCTACAGACTGGGAGACAAGACCCTCTTTATTCGGGTGAGTGTCGCACGCACAGTTTTTAGGTATTTCAGAATGTAGGTAATCTGAGTACTCCACAGACTGTATACCAAAATTTCAGTGGTCATTATTATAATGCAAAAAGGACATTATCATCAAATCTGTTTTAAATTGGCAGCTTAAGTATATTACGCAGTACAACCACAAATACTGTATTTATATCCTATTAAAAGTAGATGGTAGGATAGACACTGGCAACACATGCTGGTGTGTGTGTGTGTGTGTGTGTGTGTGTGAGAGAGAGAGAGCTCTGCCAGAGTGTGGAGGAAGCTTCACTACATCACTGGAGGCTGTGACTGAAGACATGTAAGCTCGTTACCCAATAGCAGCAGATTGAATTAGAGGATTACATCATAATTACGCTGCTGTCTGCCTCAGGACAGACGGGCCACTGCTATTTTAGGAACTTCAAGGAATACGTCACTGTTGATTTACACCAAACCCAAAGTATTATTCTTGAGGAGAAAATAGACTTTATGAATGTCCTTTTCCCTCCTCAGATGCTTCATGGGAAACACGTGATGGTGCGCGTTGGTGGTGGCTGGGACACGCTGCGCGGTTTCCTGACAAAATACGACCCTCTGCGTGTGCTGCAGTTCACCACTCTGGAGCAGAAGATCTTGGCCTTCCAGAAAGGCCCCCCCGGGCTTGGAAGTCACCATGGAAACGCAGCCCCACCCCCTCCTCCTGACATGGACCCCCTTGCAGCTGTCAACAACCTCATGTCCTCCTCATCCTCCTCTTCCTCCTCCACCTCATCATCTTCCTCTGGCTCGACCTGTAAGCCGGTGACCGCTGCCGGTCAGACGTGTCGGTCCTACACCGCCTCTCCCGCCTGCACGCCAACATTACCCAGAAAAGGTGCTGCCGCAGTGCCCAAGAAGAACCTCCAGGGGGCGCCTTCCTCCCCCAGGAAGCCTACCCAGCTGCCCCTTCCCATCACCACCAAAGGTTCCTCCTCTCTGCCCTCCACGCCCGTGGGGAGCTCGTCCAAATTGTCTCCTAGTCCGGGGGGTCAGGCTGTGCAGGTTCCTCGTAAACCTCTGACTCCATCTGCCGCTCCATCATCTGCACCTACAGATCCAAGCCCTGCCTCCAAACTGAAGCTCAGACCTTCACCGCGCGGCGCCGCCTCTCTCAGCCGAGGAGCCCTGTCTGCCCTGAGCCATCTTCCAAGTGCCCCAAACCCTCCAGCCCCTGCTCCTCCCCCACCGCTGCCTCTGTGCCTCGCCCCGTCACTGCACCAGTACGGGCACCCACCCCTAAAGATGCCCGCCCAGCCCCAACGGGCGCCAACCAGCGCTCTCGCCTTGCACAGCGCCGTCCCGGCTCCCCAGCCTCACGTCTTCGTCTAGAGGCAGCCAGGCGGGCGCGGACGGCCACAAGAGCTGCAGTCACGCCAACGCCAAGATCGGGGGCAACAACTCCACAAACCCGGACCCCCACCCCCAGCTCACGGACAGCCTCCCCAGTGCTGCCAAAACCCGCCTGCTCTCTGCAGAAGAGCAAAGAGGTCACAGCCAAAGCCAAGGGGCCGGCCCCGACCAAGGAAGCCGCCGCCTTTCCACGCAGTACTGCTGCTGTCCCCGGGCAGGTCCCAGGGGGCATCACAGGACCTTCTCCCACCAGCAAAGCCGATCAGAAAACACCAGCCACAGCACAGAAGGTGGGCCGAAAGCAAGCGCCCGCCGCCAACCCCATCAACGGGAAGTCAACTCTAAAGCCTGAGGCCGCTCCAGGACAAGCCCTGGCCCCGCTGAGAAGCAGCCCCAACGTCAAGGCGGTTAAGACCGAGCCCAGCATCATCAAGACGGTCCCACAGTGCAAAGGCAAGAGTGAGAACCCTTATTTTGAAATGAACAATAGGAGGAGGCAGAGGACGTAACATGGCGACCTCTGATGACTCCGCCAAAGCCAGCAGGCTGGTCACACACAGCTTCTGATCACAAACCAGCACTTGTTGGAGTTCAGACTCTCGGAACAAATCTCATCACTAATCCACGCCAGAAAAGTTCTTTTTTTGTTGTTTGTTTTTTTTTTGTCTTCAAATATATTTTTGTTTGTTGGTTTTTACATGTTATTTAATAGACTTTTATTTTAATTTTAATCCAAAAGGGTCAAAGATGTTATACTTTGATGATTTAATTTTTTTTTTTTTTGAGAGGTCAGCTCCATGTACCCAGTCAACACTAAAACTTGCACAATGTTTACATTTTCACCTTCGTTACACGTACAGCCATTACAAACTCTGTGTGTCAACTGACCATTAAAGAACAAACGTAGTATTTTATAGACGATCATGTTCAAACACTAACCTCAAAGCTTTTTTTTTTTATTATTTTAGCTCGATGCAAAACCACAGGACACAGCCATGATTTAGCAAAATGCACTTACGTGAACATTTGCAGAAAAAAGGTCTGTGCTGTTTTTTTTTTTTTTGTTTTTTTTTTTACTGATAGTAGAGCAGTTTGTGAGTCCTGTTGTTCAGCAGGTTACCAAAGTTGTAACGTTCCTGAAGCTTGGTGACACAACTGGAACACAAATCCTGGTTTCTCGTGACTTTTTTTAATCTCCCCGGTGAGAACGTGCATTCCGCCGGTGGAAGATTTTTGTATAAATGATATCTAGGAGGGAGGTTTGCGTCGATGGCAGCGAACAAAGCGCCGCCGGGAACAGAACCTCCGCGTCGCGTGCCTTCATCAGAAATGTCTGGTTTCTGAGCGGCATTAGAATGTATTAGATGATCAGGGTGGAGGGAGGGGGTGGGGGGTTCGTGGTTTTTACTGATGAAAATTGCACAGTGTGTTCGAGCACTCATGACTTTGGTTTCTCAGAGAAAAGCCCGAGTCGCAGATGAACTACTGATCAAATGCCTCTTTTCTTTCAAACAGAAAACACTCAAAATCCTTCTTAGAGCAGAATCTACTCGGTGTAGACTTGTTTTTATATGGTTTCTAATTTTTGTGCGTATTAAAAATCTAGTTTTCTATGTGGTGTTTGTGTGTGTGTGTGTGTGTGTGTATATATACAGTATATATATTATCAGTGAGGCTTTTTTCTTGTTTGGCACTTTACAGAAACCGCTGTGTTTGTCAGAATTTGAATGTTGATCCTGTCAACTGTTTCTCTTGTTCCAGCTACCTTTTTTTTGTCATCTTGATGAATAAATGGACACGTGTTTTGAAGGTTATCTTGGCCATTTGTCTTACTTAACACGTTTTGCTGTTACACGTTGTTGCTTCAAATGTTTTTGAGGATTTGTTCCCTCTAAAGCTTTAAAACTCTTAACCTGGATACCTAAAGTCCTCTGAGTATTCAGACTGGAAGAAAAAGAAAGCAGCAGTTTTTCTTCTTTTTTTTTATTTCAAGCCTGAGCAACAAACAAACAGCAGAAATTTTGGGCCTTTAAGGCTCTGGGGTCAGTGCTAGTTAGTCACTCATTTCATTTCTGAGCATTTTAAATAAAGACTTCCTCTTATAGGGTTGGATGGTAGAATAATTTATAATATTACACTTTTTCTGTTTTGAGCTGCAGGCATGATGAGTAAGCAACACTTCCTCATGATGGAAAATGTAACAAAAAATATCACGAAGAAACTAACAGTATGAGGACGAGTTGTTTCATTTTCATATGTCTTTATTTGCAAATAAGCAAATAAAGTCTCTTTGAAGACAACATTCAAACGTTTTCCTACCTGACATTTCACAGAAACCTTCCAGAATAATAGATCTTATGTGGAATCATGACTAAATCAAGATGTTTCTGTTGATGGACTGGATGAAATCTACTTTAGACGATTCAGTGTTTCCCTTAAATAACCTTTGGAAATGCCAGACATTTAAGTAGTAGGGGATAACTCAGAATAACCCACAAGACCCTCTGAAGTAAAAAGGTCATATCATTAGTGTAAGTACATTTGAGTTAAGTGAGCTCATGTTGTTTCCAATACAGCTCTGACCCTCGTTGACATAGACGGAGCTCTAATCAGCAAGAATCAGTTAAATTATCAGTGTTGGTGTGCAGGGCATTTAATCGAGCTAGTTTGACTCAGAGCCTGAAAAAGAAAGCACCATCATCATCAAAAGGCAACTGTTTTACTCTGCTGCCCTCTGGTGGCTCTAAACACACACTGTGGTTCATGTTTAATTATAAAGAGAACTGAGTCCAGAAAAAAAAAAGACTCTTAAATTTGGGACCTTAACTACACAAGCCACAATCTATTTTTCTATATCCTCACGATGAATAACAAAATAAATTATTATTATTTTTAAAAAACACAACGGATTTCTTCAAAAGACATCCCCTTGAAATGGAGCATCTTATTTGCGAGTGGGACACCAAGACAGAATAAAATACTGCATGATAAACACACTGCAGATACACAGATACAGACACACAGACCTCAGCTAGGACGATGACCTGGATAAGAAAGCAACCACATCGGCAGAAAGAGCCACTAAGGCAGTCTGTAAGTACTGAATTTAGAGTTTTATATCGACACCTCGAAACAAATCTGCATGGAGACTTATGTGTGATACTAAGAGGACTAAGATGGCTGCACAAACAGTGATGGGAGGTATCAAGAGACTGACTTAAAATGTGAAACAATGAATTGAGTGATAAAGTGAACTCAGACAAGCAAAGGTCAGGGGCATATGGACTCACAGATAGAAGTTCGTCCTTGGACAGTATCACTGTGGCTTTTTTCTTTGCAAACATACAGTTTTACACAGTCCAGCACAGCAGAGAGGACCAGAGGAAACAGTCCTCAGTTTAAGTGGAGTCAGCTGTGATTAGGAGGCCCAGGGCCAGTACAATTAGTCACACAGGCTTTCAGGAAGCAAACCTAGTAGTCACAATTTCTGCATTAGAGGCAGGGATGGAGGAAGGCTTCAGATCTTTTTAAAGTTTTAATTCACACTATAAAAATACTCCAACATTAAACCCATATTTAGTAAAAGTGTGCTGTAGATTGAGCTCATTTTAACTACTTTATGTACCTTTGGATAGTTTCATCTCCAGCAATGCATCATGGTCTATAAGATCATCATATGTTTGCAGCGTGGTTGTCCTGTAAGAACCACCTGTCTCGAAAGAGTCAGAAAAACAGCCTGTTTTCAACCTTTCAACCTTATGACGATGCAAAAATGGAAATACTCCAGTAAAGTACAGATACGTTGAATTTATACCTAAATACAGTTGTCAGATGAAAGTACCTGGCTACAATCCCCAATCTGATCAGATGTCAGTATGGTTAAAACAGAAATAGTTTTTATTTAAACAAGATGAAAGCTGCTCCATCAGTCTTTGTCTTTAGTAATGGTACAAATGACCACAAAGGTGTTGCTCATCGTGACCAACCCTCGGGCTATGAGCTGTCCGAGCCTCTTTTTCAAGTGAATGCTAATGTTGCTCTGCATCTCCTGGATGTGTGAATGTGCAGCTGTTTGCGAACACGCTCATCTGCCGGCTTTAACGGGCGATGACATGTTGGCGTTTACATATTCACAGCCTGTGTCAGCTGCACCCAACAGGACATAAATCAGTTAATACCGATTTAGAGAGTATAAATTCTACTATTCATACACATCATGGTCTGTGGAAGGAACAGAAGGCAAGTTTTTACCTGTTTATTTAGGCATTTATTAAATATCAAAACATGTTAAATTACAAATGACATTGGAATTGATTGAAAACGTCACAATGGCAGAAAGCTGAATAAAATACTGACAGACATTTACAGGCTTTAAGACCGAGTGGAAGGTTTCATCAGTAGTCTCAGTGCATCCGATTTGAAAAGCTGAGAGAGAAACCCTGAGAAGAGTCACGGCACACCAGTTTAAACACATTCACAGATTAACAGCTAATCCATCAGCACCGTCAGAGAGGAGAGTGAAAAACATCAAAATCCCAGTGTGCAAATCACAGAGGCCGAGCGGACGGCCGGGATTAGCCCGACCAGCACGACCAGCATGAGAACAAGAGGTTAGAGTAAACGAAGAGTAAAATACTGCGGCTTTTAGAGGCTAAAACATAAAAACTGTGCAATACTGTTTATTTACTTTGTCAGTTTTGTTTTGTTGCTTATTGGTGACAGTTTTCTGAGCTGTCAGTGAGTCGATGGGAGAGAAAGGGCACGTTTAGAGTTCAGTTTAAAACATAAAATCATCACATAAACTTTATCTGATAAATGTGAGAGGGGCCAGCGCACTCTGAGTTTAAACTTTAAGGTCCACAGGATTTTTCTTTTTATTATTAAAAGGTCTGGCCCCAGTGTGTAGTTGAAAACCAATCTACAAAACGTTTTTCATCAAACATTTAGCTGCTGAACCAACTCTCCACAGATAAAATGCCTCGCTTTGTGTGTAGACTGTGACTTAAGTGCAAACAATAAAATGAGCAGAAGCAACAGACAGAAAGCATCAACAGACTTATTTAGTCATTAAAAAAGACATTCAAGGGGATTCTTTAGCTCTTCTTCACCACTTTCAGTGATTATTAAAAAGTGTTAATAAAAGTGACATCAGTCTTTGTACCAAAAGTTTCTTTTTTTTTTTAGATTTAAAATAATTCAAATCCACCTGAAGAACGTCAGTGATTTAATCCCTCTTGGTGTCATCTACTTCTGCTGAGACAGTTTGTCAATCAGCTGATCTGGGTTCAAGTCCCGGCGCCAGTTATGAGGCACAATATTCCTTCAGACGCCCAAAATCTCTCTGGCTTCAGTGTAACTTCAGTCTGAGCCTCCACAGATCCAAACTGCATGTCAGAGCTCTTCTTCTTCTGTGGTTCAGGCCCCCCCCCCCGCTCGTGTAATGATCCGCCTTCAGACAGAGGCGCTGCGTCCGATTGGTTCACAGGAGCAGAGGTGTGTGTTCTCCAGCCGGCTCCGTCCGCTTGGTGAGCTGCCGCACTCTGGCCAGGAGGCGGTTGAGCAGCGGAGGGAAGTGGTGGCTCGGGTCCAGGACGTTGGTCTTGCGGCGCTCGCGTTCCTGCAGCCACATGAGGTACGGGCTGGGCGGGAAGAACGGCCGGGAGCGCTCGCGGTACAGCTGCAGCACAATGCCGCAGACGCCGAGCACCACCCACACCGTGATCATGACGTAGTCTGAGGGAGGCGAGACGGGGGAGTTAGGATCAGTTCAAAGGCATCGCTGAGCGTGTGGTGTCGACTGCAAACTCACCAATGGTTTGGAAGGGCACGTCGGTGAACGCTGCACTGTAGTTGTTGTTGAGGAAGCGTTTGAGGATGTTCAGCGTGATGTAGGAGAGGCTGGTGTAAATGTAGGCGTTGACGGCCAGAATGACAGCGTAAGCTCCAACCACGCCGCACGTGGTGATGTTTCCCTGAAGACAGACAACAAGAAACAGGACAACTTGAAGGCAAATATTTCAAAATAAGACAATCTCTTGGTTTTTAGTTTCCTGTTCATTACTGCTTACATGCCAAGAGTTAAACGAAGATAAATGCCACCTTCAAAGTTTCATCTTCAAGTGGTTCTTTATAAAAATTATTTCCTTTTTAGTCCCAACTTAGTAAAAGTTAATATGCTGAGAATCTTTATGTGATTCCACCTTTCATAGTTCATACTTTCAATGTGTTGTCTATGACTGTCTCATTCTTTATGCTGCTACTAGATGTCGCTAAAGTAAAGAGGTTAACAGCTGTCGGTGCTGTGGTGAGTGGGTGTTAAATCTGTTACCTCTCTGGGCCAGCGCACGAAGAAGAGCGGAACAATGATCATGATGCAGCAGAACGTCACCCAGAAAACCGCATCTGAGCGCCTGAACACATCGAGGTCACCTGAGGAATAACCACAGAAACACACACACTCAATATGTATTATACACACATCACTATGTAGTTCCTTGACGATGTTTGGATCTTTGCTACAGTAACTCAACAAAGGTTCACTGGGGTCATGTCGGGCCACACAGCGATTGTTTCTTACCGAGAGGAGTGAAGAGGACGGTGGAGGCCACGAGGAAGCCAAGCATCAGTCCAACCATGACGACGCAGGCCATGACCGAACCGAAACGCCACCAGCTCATCACCAGGATGACCCCGCCCACCACGCCGATCACCGCAGACACGGCCAGGCGGACTGCAGAGAGACGACAAAAAGACAAGTTTTTACTGTGGTGTGAAACATAAGGGGGCAACCAATTCAGACATTTCTTATTGTACAAACGGCGGCTTAATCATGGGAACAGACAGTGGCAAATGATCAAAGAGGGGAAAAAAAACTCACTGTTATAGTCCAGTTCTGTGGTTCTTGTGATCAGCACGAAGAAGAAAAAGGCTGCAAAACTGAATCCCATGCAAAAGAGCTCTGCGTAACAAAGAGAAAAGACACAGAGAGGAAGAGAAAATAAAATGCAGTGATTTTACAGTAACTGTTTCTGAATAAACTAATGCTGGAAGTATCTGAAACTCCGCGCTCCAGAGGGAAGGAAGAAAGAATAAAGAGAGAAATACTATATGTCCTCTGACTCTGTCACTTTTTAGATTAATCAGCGCTGCTGGCAGCAGAAGCAGATCGCAGTCATGAGTTCGATTTGGAACAAATACATTTCTGCATCACACGTGAGGGAGACCACATGAGATGAAGGTCGCCCCCACACTGCGATGAGTTTCTGATGTTCATCTCACAGCAGCAGTTGTGAGTGAGAACTATGCTGTATTTAAGTAAATGCACCCACACCTCTGTTTTATATTTCCATTTGAGTCATTCTTTAAGACTTGAGCACTAATCTATTGAGTGGGCCATAAACTGAACGGTGACACATAACTGTTTAGTTTTGAGTCCTGTGAGAACTCCTGGACAACAGTCCATCTCCCACTGGACCACAATGTGAGGACCTCATGTAAATAACAAATATACATGTAACATTAATCACATTCACACAGCTGGCTAAAAATCATTTGATCGTCGGTTCAACATATCCTTCTTTAATAGATTCCACTGCTGCCTCTAAGAAAAAGTAACACCGCAAAAACTTTCAATTTTCTCTGGTTTAGTTCAGTATTATGAAAAGACAAAGTAACGTCAGCTACTCACCACATTTGAAAAATCGATGCCCAAAGAAGCAGACGAACAGGCCTGCCAAGCCAGCGATGGTGAAGAAAATCTTTGTAGATGTCTTTCCTGAAGTTTAAGAAAAAAATGACTGTGTTCAAAGCAAAGCAGCTAAAGGTCAAACATTTCTTTTTCTTTGCAATGAGCTTCTTGCTACGTCTGAGGGATTAACACCTTCAGTGTTTCATCCTGAGTCCTCACACACTGCAGCCAACCTAAACCTAACCAGTCTTTTTTTTTTTAACTTTTCTCAAATTGTATTATTTAGTTTGTTTGTTTGTGCCTAATCTGTCAGCTTTTTTCATTGAGTCATTTTGACATTTTTAGTGCATTCTGTTAGATTGAGGATGGCTCAAAAATAATACAAATAAACTTGTAGATGCACTTTGCCATCGCTGTATCATATTGGTTTAAAAACTGTCATCAAGAGTCTCACAAAACAGCATGAAAACACAGAAAATGAGTTTTGTTTCACGCGTGATGGGAGTGAGGTCTTGAGAGACACATTTAGTGTCTGAACCGGGCGGGAGCTCACCGAGGGTTTGACAGCTGTCCAGAGTGGAGGTAAAGCTGCAGGCGTAGGTGTGGACGGGGACGTAGGAGGCCGACGTGTTCAGCAGCGGGTCTCTGACGATGACCGAGTAGATGACGCCCTGACCGGGGATGGAGTTGAACACCGCTGTGCTCATGTCTGATGACAACAACGTGGTGAGCTGCAGGGAGACGAGGTGATTATTCCTTCAGAAACGTGTTTTTATATTAAAGATCAACATGGAACATAAGCGCTCGGCCTCGGTGCCCCACCCGTTTGCCGTTCTCCATCATGCCCCGGATGTCGGCCACGGCCTGAACGCCACTGAAGATGCTGCGCTCTGAGAGGTCATTCTCCGGCAGGAAGTACTGGTAGATGTCGTACTGCAGCCGCCAGCGCGTGTTGGCTCCTGTCGACTCGTCGCAGGCCGGAGGAGTTTCTCCCCTGATGGAGAGCGAAGACAGTCAGGACAAATCTGATAAGGTGGCTCTCCGTTACACACACTTTATCTATTGATATTTGTTTAAATGTCATTTAAAATCGACACACTGAGGCAGAGAGAGAAAACAAGACTGAGCAAGAGAGTGAGTGAAAGTGAAGTGAAGACATAAAAACTGAGATAACTGGGTACTTATGTAATGTCATTCTTTGTAATTCTCTAGTTCACTTGTGTGTGTGAATGTGTGAGAATGACCCTGCTTCACTTCTGTATCACCACACAACAACAGCAACACACAACAACTTTAAACAGACTCAGTCACCAACTTTGAATACGACTCGTGAACTGTGCCTTTTACGCTGTACTAACACAGTCTGCTGTATGATGAGGAAAGACATAAAAACAAAAGGCAAACTTACACAACAGAGTGCAGCTTTCAAAGACTGCTGCCAAACACAAACTGAAGGAGACACAAACGGGTGAGAATGTGCTACACCATTATCCCACAATGCACTGCAAAAAGTTGAGGGGGCTGTGTATTTCTGACTGTGGTGAGACAGCTTGTGTACAGTTGCTGTGTGTACGTGCAGGTCAGTGTGACACAGTTCAGATAGAAGAACGGCAGGTGTGCAGCGGTAGGTCGGTAAATGGGTTCCTGATATAATAATAAATGACACCAGTGAGACACGTCAAACAAGTCTGGCTGGCTCCCAAACACAGTCAACAAAGACACCAGTATTTGTCCAAACCAATGTTGGTACTCAGCCTAAAACTACATTTGCAACACATTATGCACACTGTCTGGACCTTCAAAAAAAACCCAAAATAAAAAGTGTTATTCTGTGTGCCAGCTGCTAATTCACCCAGAGGAGGACGGCTGGTTGTCCTGTACAGTGGACTCCATGTGGCTACAGGGTCACCCTACAAATCCCAAGTAGGCAAACCGCAACGGCCACTGTGATACAAGCAAGCACGCAGAAACCTTCACTTGCTCAAAAGCACGAGCATTCAGATAAACAGACCCTGATTGGAGTTTTTAAACCAGTGCAGTCTGTGTCGCTGCAGGCTGGCAGGTAATGACGCAACAGGAAATAAGGGGAGAACGAGTCCGCTTGTCTGCCAGACAGCTTTGACACATAACAGACATTCTTGAGAAAATGAAGCGTGTACTATCAACCACAGCGGAGGAGGAGGGGACGCTGTGTGTATGTGTGACAGAAAGCACGAGATAATTTCGAGGCAAATAAACAGCGGGGCGGTTTGACTGCAGCTCCCGGCACATAAGATCTGCGCACAGAGTCGTTGCTGACTGCGGCTGATCAGGCCGAGCAGGAACTGAGATACCTCTCGTATCCCAAGTTGGCTGGCGCGAAACGGATGGTGGTCTCGTAGAGATTGTAGTGGATGTAGACGTTGGGGTCAATGTCCAGGTTGAACTCCGTA
The DNA here is from genome assembly GCA_023238725.1 of Scortum barcoo. Classification (NCBI taxonomy): domain Eukaryota; kingdom Metazoa; phylum Chordata; class Actinopteri; order Centrarchiformes; family Terapontidae; genus Scortum; species Scortum barcoo. The sequence continues at coordinate 16,634,599 of CM041540.1, read as the reverse complement.
TTACATGCTCCAGGGACCGGATCTAAAAGAGGACAGATTGGTTATTAGATGCTGTATCAGGCAAAATGAAAAACAACTAAAACCTTAAGGCTTAGAGGCTTAGTGCCGTGTCAGGATGACTTGACGGGTGTTTCAACACATTATGGAGGAGTACGAGCTACAACACAGAATCAATGCTCACACTCTCTTGTGGTCACTGTGCTGTTTTTTGGCAGAAACTGTTTTCATGAAAAGCAGATGCAACTTTCTCATTTCTGACTGATTGTGCAAGACTCAAGATGTGAGTGGAAAAAAATTTGTGGAAATGCCAGTTTCCAAAACAAAAAATATCCTGAGCAGACGTACCGGTGCTGGAGTATGGGAGGATGACCCCGGTGCCCACCACAGTGTCACCATCAGGGGAGAACAGGAACAAGGAGAGGGACACTTGGCCCGGCAGGAGAGCCGACAGGAGCCCCGAGTCCACGGCTGTCAGAGACTGACCCAGGCCTGGCATCTGGACCACACACAAATATGACATCAGTTGAAGCACAAATGCTATATATACATGTTTGATTACAATTTAAAACAGGAGAGACACAGAGTCTGCAAGCTCACAATCGCCCCTTATTTTAGACAGATTTAGACACTGACACAGGTTCTTAAAGAGTCTGAAGGACAAAAACAATCTCTAAATGTGTCCCCAACTGGAGATGACAGACAGAACAGACAAATAGATGAAGACAGAGAGGATGAGATGATCCTCCACCTGCAACAACTTGTGAAAATATTTTCTCCTCCGAAACCATCACACACACTTGTTTCTTTGTCCCGTGGATCACTGTTATTAACCCTGCAGACTTGGAGGATCGTGATTCACTGCAGCAGACCGTCTGAAGAGGGTGAATTTTTTAACGGATGAGCTCATGATGAGGCTCATGGGACCAAAAGGTCAATAAAATGCTAAGTCTGGAGGGCGACCTGGGCCATTCACTGGATGCTCGCTCTTCAAAATCTCCTTCTTCTTTTGAATAAATTGGATTAGCTTCTAAACAACTCGTGTAATGAAAGTGAATTAACTTGTTTCATTGGAAGAACAAATAAGAAGTTCAAATAAGTCCAAAGGTTCACATACAGCTCTACTTTCAGAGGTCTGGTCATATTCAATATTGTTATTATTGTCAACAAATCCCATTTAAGACTAAACTAAAAATGAGTGTATCATGCTAACAGTTATTGTGTGTGTGCATCCAAAGCCTGATGTATCTTCTTCCTCTGTGCCACAGAGCTCCATACAATAGAAGTCAAAAACAAATACAGTATTTAATGGTATAAAATGAAGCGAATTCTTGTATATTGTGTGTAAAGTCAAAGCCAAATTTAATTTATATTCAGTAACTCAACTAAATGTGTTTTTGTGTTCTTGACAAGAGAACGAGTCAAACGCTGGTGTGTCTGACGGTCCACCACATCCTGGACTGGTAAACTCCCAGTTCACATGAAATAGACTAACAGGAAAAGGATGTGTTACCAGACGTACACATATCAGATTAACATGTTATCACTGTGAGGGGTTTATCCATTGGTGCTACACACACTCTCCTGTTGACGTTATAGAGGCAGATGGTGTGACGGTTCTTTTTCATTTTGTGTTTGCTTACGTGCCACAACAGTGAATTTGTGAGGGTATAAACGCCTCCCCTGTGCTTTGCTTTGAATGGAAAGACATACAAAAAAAAAAAAACAAACAAAAAAACACTGTTTGGTGAGCGTCTTCGCTTTGCATGTCATGGACGTCTCACTAACAGGAAAGATCTGCGCTCTGTGACAGTGAACCTGAGCCAGATTCATTGTGGTTCAAAGTGTGTTTACATAGGAAGAACTGCGCATCATTTCAGGGAGGACACCAGATATTCTGCCACCGTGTGACCAGCCTGGCAGCATTCGAAGTGCCCACATAGTATGACTCTCAGTCCCACTGCTCGTACAATCGCTCCATTGTATGACCCCGTGTTGTTCAGACGGGGCTGGAGTGGGTCGAGATGCCCCATTCGACGTGGTCGCTACTGAACTGATCTAATACGCCACAGAGGTAGAGCAACTTAAAGCCATTCTCATCATAAGTGTTTGAAGGCTTTATAATTTAATATAACAGCAGTGATTCAGCTTAGACTTTTTAAATATGCTGAAGTTTATCTTGAGGATTTTCTTAAATTGAAAAATCCTCCAATGAAGAACTGAGGAGTTTTAGATGTGTGGTTTGCTTGCTGACAGAAGAAATGGACAGTCTGACTGACAACATAAATAACAAGAGAAAAAGGGACATTGTGGTTTACCACTTGGTAGTGAGTGATAGTGATAAAAATAAAGAGAAAAAGGAAATGAGTTAAAGAGAGATAAAAATATAAAGGAAACTAAAGCGTGTAGTGAGCATGTTCACTCTTTATTAGTCCAGCCTCTTCCTCTTTCTCTCACTGAATTTCCTTTGTAGATTTGGTTGTTTTTGGTGCTGGTGGTCGTGCCAAGTTTTGACATCCATTTGCGTCAACAGGCTCTTCTTTTTCTGCCACTGACAAACTCACATGGATTTTGTTTTCCTTTCTGCCGTTTTGCACCACCAGCGAAAACAAAGCTAAACTAAATTAGGCTGTCTGCCCGTCTGCGCGGCGTGGTCCCAAAACGAGCCGTCCCCCAAGATCGCTGGGACCCACGCCAGGAGCTTTTTCCCTCCGGGGGCTGCCCTGTCTGCCACTCATGACCAGTGGACTGTACGTCAGCTGACTGCCACTTCTCTCGGTGGGTCAGACGACCTCGCTTACAAAGCCTCATTCATTAATTAGAGGTAGAACTAACTGCATGTTCATACAGTATGAAGCATATCTCTCAGGCCACACTTTAGTTCGTGTTTTTACTGTTTCACGCAGCAACGCTGATCAAAACACTTGGTTAAGGATCTCAAACTCAAGAGAATGATTGAGCATTTGATTTGCTGATTAAACTGAATATTATACAACTTTTATCTTTCCTCTGCTAAATGTCTTTACTGCCTCTTGAACACTTGTAGAGCAATTTCATGCTCAGTGAAATCTCTGTACCGTGAAGAACATAAGAAGAACAGCTTGTGTGTTAAGTGTCCACATTAAATGTGTCAGCCTAGGAAGGTGTAAATAAAAAAAGTCTTTAAGGGTTTTCTCTAATTTTAGCTGTGCGACATAGAAAACGTAGCTTCAAGGAGGGACTGCGTCATAACAGTGAGCTGCATGGGACGCCCCTGCAGCAGCCATCTCTCATCACACTCCGACAGAACTTGTGCTCAACTACAGCAGCTCTCTTTTTCTCCCAACTTAAAACAAAGAAGATGTGTCCAGTACATAATAACATCTCACTTCAGTTAGACTCTAATCCCATTGTGTGTATACAAATAATCAGCCTAAATGTTAAATCTGTTATTGATTATAGCAAATATATTGATAGGAAATGTGGCCCAATCAGGCATGCATAAAATAAAAAGATCTTCAATACAAACTGAAAAAAAGAAAAACAAATCAAGCATTAGTTGACACAGATTTATCCTTTCAAAGTATAATATTTATGCTGTTTCCTAACATTCTGACAGGGTTTGGATTTTACAGTGAGCTCGTGTTTGTACGCTAAATATGGAGCTATAGCTGATTAGCATAGCTTAGCACAAAGAATGTAAACAGCTAGCCTGGCTCTGTCTAGACATGAGAGTGGTATTCAAAAAATGTGATTGTTCAGGTTCTCAAATGTGAAAATGTTCCACTTTTCTTAATCTTACATTAAAATAAATGGAATGTTTTTGGAATCTGGCTATTGGTTGGACAAACCAAGACACTTGATGAGGTCATCACATATTGTGATGGACATTTCTCACTGTTATGTATTGTTTTTAGACAACTGATTAATTGAGAAAATAGTTGTCCATCAATCAATAACAAAAAAAGCTGACTTAATGTCAATACAATATTTTTTTGTGTATTTTTAAATGAGCTTATAATGTTTCTCTGTTTTCAGTATTTCATGATTTTATCCAACTTTTTCATATATCATGTAATAACTGCTCTGTTGCAGCTTCTCAAAAGTGAGTTTCTGATATTTGTATTAGAAGAGTCAGTCCATGTGCCCTTTCCAGATAGTGGTAGAGAGATATGTCTGTCGGCCATCGGCCACAGGTGGCACTGAAAAGTGTGGCCGGCATATTCATCACACACCCCATCACACATCCAGCCCATCAAAGTCAAAGTCAATCAGTCAGTCACCCTCAGGTCACTGGCTGTTACCACCAGTTCAGCACCGTGAAACCAGAGCACTGCGACTCACCCTGGTGTAGGAGAGCGTGGCGTTACGGTGTTGCGTGTGGAACTGCAGGGTGACGAAGGCGACCTCTGCAGGGATCCTGGACACCACGGCCTGCACCGTCTCGTTCTGGGAGACGCTGATGTTCTGGAAGGTTCCCGGCAGGAAAATCACCCGGTCTGCGACAGAGAGGGAAAAATCTGGGTTACCAATTACTGGTTTTATATACCCAATCACATGAGTGGAGTGGAGTAGACTGATTGTAATCTGCTGCCTACAAAAAGCTCTGCCACTGTGTCACCACACTCCCTGAGTGCACAGATAGAAATTAAGACAAATGCAAAAAGTTATTCCTGTTAATCTCTCTCTCTCTCAAGATCTTGAAAAGAGCACTGTCACACTATTACTCAGCCTGTGGATGCACATACTATTAAGTTACAGATATTACGCCTGTTTTTCTGGATTAGTCAGTCTCAGTCTAATCTAAATTATGGTGGAGGAGAACAACGACCAACTGTGTCGGACACAAGGAAACATACAGTAAATTCATTGACAGCACACACAGCTGGTGGTGAGCCAAGCAGGCAAATTAGAATCAGGTCAACAGCAGCCTGTCAAACATGGATGTTAGCTGGAAAGGTTGAATGAAGAAGTGCACTCTGGGTTGAGTAATGAGCTACTATGTTGAAATACTCAAGCATGCAGTAATCACATGTAAAAAATGATTTGCCATTTTCAACTTTTATCTGAAAATCTTGCTCCAATCAAACAGCAACAATTCATTAACTCGTGTTAAATCTTAAGTCAGCATTAACCTAAGTAAATGTGCACGCACCAACCACAAGTGCAGCCTGTTTCTTCGTTCGCTTTCATTCTTTTCCCCCCCCACACTTTATTTAGTCTTTCTTTCCCTTATTTATCCGACTTGTTTTTCTATTAGTTTAGTTTAGTTCGTTTAGTCTGGTTTCTCTCTTAAATTCATTAACAAAGTCCCCCCTGGGATAAATAAAGTATACTGATAACTGTGTATTTGAGCGGAATGTGCAGTAGACTGATTTGCTTTGTAACAGCGTGACCACTTCAAATGATCACGTCGCCACTGCGGCAGCAGCGATCCCCACATTAGATCTGAGCACATGCAGTTTGACCAGTAAATAAAAATAATCAATGGCGAGTGCTTCTGCAATCAATCTGACAGGGTCACCCGTCAACATTTAACATCAAACGTTCCTGCAGCTTTAAATCTGGAGGACACTTTCACATACTATTATCTCCGTATCATTTAGTCCTCCACCCTGTTTGCAGGGTTTTCTTCAACTCAACTTATCACTGTGAGGCTGGACTTTTCTCAATGTTATCGCTCTGTATCTATTTGTATCTGAGTGTTTGCTTATAGCTGCTTTGTTGGTTGTCTTTATTAGCAGCGTGCACGCTTACACAACGTGACCAATGACCTTTTCGGGAAACAGGTGGGACCCATTTTAACATTTGAAACGGCCTGTAAACAGCTTAATTTGTATGTCTGACATTATGTGAGACCCGTGTCTGTGTCTCACACAGAGAGGAAGAATGTCAAGTATGGAAACTAAACTAAAGCTGTGGATTTGAGTGTTTGTGGGTCAGACTCCAGCTCAGGAGAGGCCTGCTGCCTTGTGATGTGAGAGCAAGAAGAAAAATGTGAGTTAGAAAGGGGTGATGTGAATGAGAGACCATAATCCAGGATATACAATAGTTTATTTGATGCTAAAAAATATATATACAAGTTATAAGATCATATTACTTTCCTCATATTGCTTATTATTTTAACTGTTCAGGTTTATTTTTGAATACATGCCTGCCTGATTTAAAGCAATGCATCTGGAGTTGTTGTGTTTGGTGCCTCTAAGATCTGCTGACACTAAAATGAATTTCTTCACTTCAGTGGAGAGTCTGGTGTCCCACGAGAGAATAAGTGTGATTTCAGATGCTTTTCCTCCCTGACAAAATGAAAATTAGGAGCGGAAACACTGAACACGCCATCAAATTCAGAACTACTGAACACTGGAATAAATCACTGGTGACTCGAAGCCTTAAAGCTGTGACTTCAGCATGTCGTCAAGCTTCAGCAGAGGCGATAGAGCACCGAGTCTGACTGTAATGTTATCTAGAAACATGTTTATTTACCCGTCTGTGCAAATACTCGCCAACTGGTTTCACTACCCCATTTTCTGACGACGCTCTGTTTTCATTCACAGCTCTCCAAACAAGATGAACTTAGAGTTTTTTTTTTATTGAGCTTGTCCCTAAGAAACCAGCAGCTTTCACTCTTAAACCCTGAACTGCACATGGACAGTGGACAGCTGCAGTTACACTATAATACATGTCAGCAGGGCTTTGACTAGATATGAATGAAACACTATGATATGATATGATATGATATGATAAGCCACAGTAATATTAAAACATATTTAGTTTGTTCTCCAATGACCCCAATGTCATTTTACATTAATATATATCATGTTAAAACTCAAGTTAAGCTCTTGATAACCTGATATATATAACTACATTTAACTGTTTTATATCAGGTTTGCGATATATCTATTTAAAACACACTATATTAACATCTGACCCAGGGTCTGTGTGAGAAAGTATTTCACATTAACAAGCTTACCCAGTGACTCCTCAGTGATTTACGGCGTCAAGGAAACAAACGAGCGACCTTTAACCCGCCTGTCCCTGAGGTAATTACTACTTTTAAACACTCGGGAAGGTAAATAACGTTGCTAAAATAAAAAAAAGTGTCACTGAATGAAGCAGCTGTCTGCAGGGACTCACTTTCCACTTGAGCTTGAACTTCACACATCAGGAGGAGAAGCAGCGGGAGACAAATCCAACCAGACATTTTGCTTCAGCTCTTGGACAACAAACCTCCTCCGCGTCTCTCGGTAAAATCGCTGCTAGCCCCGCAGTCTGCTCAGTCCGGGTGCTGGAGGCCCCTGGCACCGAGACATGCTGGTCTGAAGTGGACCGAGGCGTTGTCCACTGAGGTTTTCTGATGGGGGTCCGGCGCGGTCCCTCTCTGCAGCTCTCCGACGGTTCAACTCGACGATGCTACCGCGAGAATCCCGCCCCGCAGTCCCGCGATATCTCCTCCCCTTCTCTCTGCGTGCAGGCCAAGCGGGCTCTAAGATCGTTCATGTGCGCGAGATGAGTCACTCAGCAGCAAAAACTCAATTGAACAATTTACACATCTCATAGTATTTTATTGCTTTGTTTTGGTGTCCATTCTTTATTGAGAAGTAAGCTATCAACATAATGCCTTTTGAATGGCCTTTTGTTCTTAATGTTAGGTTGAATAAATGTATTGTTTGAACTCTTTGCGAAAGGTTGTTTCAGCATGTAAACTCTGTATAGGCTTTGAAATGACATTTGTGTAGCTTGTGAAAAAGTGGCAGAGTGGAAGCTTTTGCTAACATCTACTGTCCACAGATCATAACCCACAAACATCAGTCATTTACACCAACAAGGTATATTTTATATGCACAAAGTTATTAGAAAGCATTTCATTTTATTTATTTATAGAAATGTTCTTCGGCTATTGAAATAAAGGAAGGCATGCTTTTCAACCAGAGGTGGAAAGTAACTAAGTACAATTGTTTGTACTTTACTTAAGTATTTCCCATTTTCTGATACTTTCTACTTTCACTCAACTACACCTCAGAGGGAAATATTGTATTTTTACCTTGCATTTATTTGATATAACTTTACAGATGCAGTCTACCGAAACAAATCAATAAATAAAGGTTGATGCATTATTGCAGATAAACTACCAGCATCATATAAAGTAATATATTAATTTAATTAATAATATTAAACACAAACACCTTCAGCAGCTGTAACATTAAAGTGAGGAACACATTAACGGATCAGTAATGATCATCCAATAAATCTTGTTCTGCATGATAAGTTATAAGTACATTTCGATGGTAACACTTGTAAAATTTCTGAATGCACTGAATGCTTGTTAGCACTCTGCAGCAGAAGGGGTAGTGGGATGTTACGGCACATCCTGTGTGTTGGAAAATGTTTCTATTCCTCCTTTGAGGCTGCTGTTGACGGTATGTTACACTTACATAAAACTCTGAAAGTGAGAAGTTGAGCGCCTGCACAGGCCACCAAGACAGAACTGGAAAAAACATTGATCTGTCTAATGTCAACAGCTCAAAGTAAAACTCAGTCCATATCAATCAATCCAGCAGACACAATGTCATGTTTATATATTTATTTGAACTCAAGCCCTTCTTTTAACCATTCACACATTAAAACCTTGCAGGCACCACAGACTCATGCATGCTGGCAAAATTAGCAAACATAACCAAAGTACCAACGAAAAAAAAAAAAAAAAAGCAACATGTGTGAGCATACAGTTTGTGTCTGAATCAGCAGATGGGGACGACTCTCTGCAACACTGTAGGGAAAAGGATGGTTTAGGAGAATCTGTGGGGTGAACGGGTGAAGTGTTACGTGGGAAAAGACTGTACACAGTAGTGGCAGCTATAGGAGAGGGGTGGGCAGTCACCGTGGGCTCTTTTAACTCTTCCGTAAGCTGACGTCGGCACTGGTCAGCAACGGCGACAGTGACGCCGTGCTTTCGGACGCGTCTTCCCGCTTCAGAATCAGGAACGCCTCGCGACTGATCCCCAGCAGCTCTCGGAGTCCATTGTTCTCCAGCTACAAAACAAATGTACAGCCAGAAACCTTTTTAACATCGTCATTTTCACTATGTCTGCATGGATAACAGGCTTTTCTGAAACTCAAATTGCAAGGTTTCTTTTTTTTTTTTTTTAAGTGAAACATTTCGGTGCAGATAAGAGATGTAGGAATTCCCAGTATGTACTGTCTGATGATTAGTGCGACACAAGCCAAGACTGCATTCCTACGATGCGTGGGACTTCATTTGTGACAGCCTTTAATCTTTTGTGAGATTGCATTTCTCCGCAAAGTAAAACTCCTTCAGATGCATTTCCAAGAGACGACATCAGAGGACGACTGTGCATGAAGGGGACAGCCAACAACCCAGAAGAGTTTATGATTCCCCATCAACAGAAGTTATTTTTGTGTCATAAGCTAAACAAAATGTAAAACCACAAATGCAATGTGACAATCCTTTCGCGGGTTCACCTACAGAAATCTTGTTTTGACTTTTCCTTCCTCTGTGAAGTCGAGTTTGATCATTAAAAATAAATAAATAAATAAATAAAAAAAAGGCAGAGTGAAAAAATGAGATCATTATCACATGATCCGGTCGGAGTCCTGGATATTATTTATGTGGTGGAGACTCTTGCACAGGACAGCAGAGGACAGCTGTTTAGATGCACATGGGCTCGATTACATTCAGAAGACAATGAAAGCAGATGGATATCAGTAGAAGAACAAGGATTGCAAACACACCGCTGAATGTAGTTCCCGTTTTGGGTAGACCAACCGAGAACAGTTGCTGAGAAGCCAATAATGCAAAACACCTTGGTTTCATGGCAGAAGGCCCATTTCATTGTTGAATCTAAAAAGGTCACTATTTGAAAATCCCTATGGAACAAACTAAACTCCACAACGGACAACACACTTTAAGTTTGGGTGGAATAAACAGTAACATAACAGTTGGAGACTTAAACACTCTAGTTCATTCTCTTGTTTCAACCAGCTGTTCCTAAATACAGCTTGCCTCAACACAACCTGTTTAAAACACTTCATCTTTATCATTTTAGTAAGCTGGACTTATTTTATTATTATAAGACAACTAACAGTATTTTATATTTCATTTTACAACAAACATTCAAACCAATACTTCATACTTTATGATTTTGTGATTCAATATTATGGTCAAAGAACTAAAACACATGAAAAAATTATGTTGGGACATTATCTTACCTCTAGCTGTTTAATCCTCTCCTCGTCTTCACACGTCCGCCCCTCGTCCACCTCTATCGCCTTTCTCATCACAGAGGCCATCTCATTGATCTTGTCTATGTGTGCTTGCATTTCCTACAAAAGAACACAAATGGCAAACAGATATAGAGATGAAAACCTGTTTTATCACCAACAACCTACATGTGTTTTAATGCCTTTAAGTTACTCTTTAGCAATGCAGCTTCTTCAGTTTGCAACCAAAACACAGAAAAACGGAGTCGAGTGTAGTATCTTATTCTTCAACATGATCAGGCACTTAAATGAACAAGTTGACCTCACTGACCGTGGTGTGCTGCTCCTTCAGCTGGGTCACGATGGCGGGGTCGTCCCTCTTGCTGGCCATGAGGAGCCTGAACACCTGCTCCCTGTATTTGGTCATGATGAGCTCTAACGCAGACTGGTGTTCCTCCAACGACGTCCGGAGCTCTGCAGGAAGAGTGAACACTGTCAGCTGCCTGTTGCTTTGCTGTGATTAGCAATCACACCTCTCTTGCTTTACCAAAAACACACAAATAGGTACGAATTGCATGAAGGGTTAAACAAACTCCTATTTCCTTTCTATGTTTTTTTCTCAAAAACAGACAACAAAGCAAATCAAATTAACCGTCTACCTTTGTTTTCCTGCTGGAGCTCTCTGATCTGACGGTTTTCCTGTTGGATTCCCAGGACCAAACTAGAACGGGGACGATGTCGAGCAACCTGGTTCAGTGAGTCAATCTCTTCCTGATACTACCAACCGGAGAAAACCACACAAAGTCCAATTAAACAAATCAGAAAGAAAGATTTCAGTCTAAAAACTTTAGATAGCTCATGATTGGACACAGTGCTAAGTCAACATATCTGGTCAGTTTTATTATTGCTTTCTTTTTAAATAAACCCATATCTGTGTTTCTGCTTTCAGTTATTGTGTATTATAGCACCTTAGAAAAAGAACATTCATATTTAATTGGCACTGAGATCATGTAACACCATACCTGTTTCATGGCATCCACTCGCTTATTGAGCGACGTTGTCTGTTCAATTAACATCTCAGCTGCGTTGTCATGGTTACGAAGCCTTTCCACTAATGACTTGGCATCAGCAAGGACCTTCTCCAAAGTGCAGTTCATGCCTGAGGAAAAAAAAAGTCACCAAACTGTGAGGGTTAACTGACGACAGAGCCCTAATTTTGAGAAGAGCAAGTGTCTGTCTTTATAATTTGATTAATTATGTTGTAAGAGTTATGGTCAATTGTTTTCTTTTCTTTTGTCTCAATGAACGCATCTACCTGATGACCGAGTTCGAAATGGCTCCATGCAACTACATCTTGTGAAGGAAACGAATTCTGAATATGCAAACACGATGATATTTGATATCATCTAACGGGCCAAGCCCTCCACACCCCCATTTACAAGTCTGCACTTTGCATTTCAATTAGGCTTTTATCTCTTAAATGTGGCCAGATAAAAGCACA
>CM041540.1:15923404-15967404 GCA_023238725.1 Scortum barcoo | reverse complement strand
GGGACAGCCACAGGAGTTCAGGCTTGTGCCGGTGGCCATCTGGTTGGTGGCAAGTAGACCAAAAATCTTCCATTAGTTGAATGTCAACTTTAAACTCATGGTTTCCCAAGAGGTCAAGTAATTTGAGGTAGTTGGGCTCCCACATTTTGAAATCTTTTTCTGTAATGGCGCTTTTCCACTAGCGACTCGGCTAGACTCGACTTTTAGGCTTTCCCATTACGTGTTAGTACCTGGTACCAGGTACTTTCGTAGTACCTACTTAGCCGGGGGAGTTCCAAGCGAGCTGACTCGAGCCAAAAATGTGACGTCGGCAGACGGCAGACGGCAGGCCACTGATTGGCCAGGGCGTGATGTCACTAGATGAGTCAGAAGAGCCAACCCCGCCATTTTCAAAACCCAACAATAACGAACACGATCAGTGATGGCTACACAGAAATCAACCCCATGGAGCAACATGACGAGGTGCAGACATTTCTTTGTCTGGCTTTGTCTGGCCTCCATAGTTGTTTTGTGCTTGTGTCGCATAACAAATGACGTCCGCTGGAGTTTCAACCCTGCACCCACGCTGAGGTGGTACTCTATTGTAATGGAAAACGACCAAAACTGAGTCGAGTTGAGTCGAGCCGAGTAGTGTTAGAACTGTGTAATAGAAAAGCGCCATGAGTCTAAAGTGATCCCCGGTGAAAGGCCACTGAGGCAGGCAGAATCAAGCAGTGGTATGTTTTATTGAAACAGGTAGGTTAATGGCAGGTACAGAGAACCAGACAGGCAGTGAGGTACAGGAAAAAATCAGGTACACAGGAACACAGGAGATAACATAGCTTAACATAATTGAAGCACCTGCAAAACCGATGATCTAACTAAGAACAAAGGGAAGGGGGCGCTCTAAATGGAGTGACTGATTTGGAAGTGGAGACAGGTGATCAGCTGAATGAGGTGACGAGCTGATTCCAGACAGGAGGTGTTTGAGGGGCTGTGAGTTGGAGTGTAATGTCCAGTTGCAGTGCCCAGTGGGATGTAATTTCTCTGTGGAAAGTGAGTGAAACTGGTGATTGCCCATGCTCTTGTTTTTGGCCCATGTGGATGGCATGGGAAACCTAGCAACTCAGGTCAGAATTAACATGGACAAAACTACATCAGTCAGCAAGTTTTATGAAAAGGCACCCAGTTGAAGCAGTGATAACAAGATTAACGTTCAAAAGCAACAGAAACGCAGGAAGCTTGAGCTCATGGTACATTGTCAAGTAGCGTTAGCTTCCCTTTTCTGACTCTATCAAAGACAGAGCTAAAGTAAGTGGTTAACCTTCTGTAGTCCAGGTTATAATTGGCTACTTTTGATTTTACCTTTAAAATTTCATCTTAAAAACTGTTGTTTGGTGTAATTTTTTTCAGCATAACCTCACGTGTGGTTTATTATTTTTTCATTTTGACATACTGTATTAACACACTGGACCTAAAATCACCACAAAAACCATAAAATCCGAACAGGAAAAAGTTAAATTTTTAATGCTGTAAAAACCACAAACATGTCTAACGAACCATTTTTATAACTTATAATACAAATATAAATTGTAAATTTAAAAAAGTTATGTACAAATTTACAAAGAACAAAGTTATTTAAATGCAAAAATGCAAAACAAATGTTTTGTACAAGGTTGGCATGTACAGTGTATTTTGTACAGTATATACAGTATGTACAGCACCATGGGTTGTGTTTGTTAGGGGAGATATTTATATGATAAAAACTATGTAATAAAAACCATTAAAAACAAATGATATTGTATAAATACATACAATACTGATTAGGTCAATAGGTGTTCAGCACTTTCCTTACAAAAGCCCGTGTTTACCGTTTCTTCCTGCACAAAACACGCACCACACCTGACAACGATATTCAGGAAAAAGCACGATGTAAATTAATTATCTGTCTGTTATCTTGTCTGTTTTACTCGGCGTATCAACACAATTAAAAAATAACTAATATACAGTTTGAAGTCCACACTTTCGACACAGGTTGAAACGGAGACTCAGTGAGACAGCGTCTGTCTGCTGCGTCTTCCTGCACCAAACGTGACGGCGGCTGATATTCAGGAAAAAACAGAGTGTAAATTATTTATCATAAGTCCGTTTTACTATCAACACCTATCAACACGATTTAAAAACTATATATATATAGTTTTACGTCCGCACTTTCGACACAACTGCGCGCTGGCAAGTCCGTCGACTCCAGAGGGTTAAGCTAGACTTGACTTTTACACTGTTACGGTACAGGAAAAAAATAATATAGATCATCTGTGATAATAATCAGCCTCCTCTGGTTCCGTCTTCTGCCTCTAAAGTCCATTTGTAAAAGTCCTCCCTGCTCAGAACAACTAATCAGAGCAGGAGGAGCATCTGACAGTGTCAATCAGCGGGCGCCCCCATCAACCTGTGAGCTCTCTTGTGGTCACACTCAAACTGCTCCAGGTCACTTCGGGGTCACGATCCTTGTTTGTTTTCACAACAAGGATCAGCACCAGAGAGAAAACATCCTGCTCTGACAACTGCTGCTGATACTGAGAGAGAAGAAACAGAAAATGAGCAGTGAAGGCACACGTGCTTTTTTAAAATAATGATGTAACTGGCTAATCTTAACAATTTGTAAAGAAAACTGATGATTTTCTGCATTTTTTAGTTGTTGCTCGCAGTGATGTACACAGAGTAATCACCTGACTCTTTCATTCTTCTAATCTATAGAGAGCTTTATTACCTCTTGCAGCTTCGTGTTTTGGTGTAATGTTTTGGTACACTCTCAGCGCTATCATGGTGACGTTTTTAGCCACAGTAGGCAGCATGTTTCAGAGAAAAAGCTTTAAAAAACCCACAGTACACTACCTGCTTAGCACCAACAGACAACAGGCAAAATTAGCGACTAGCTGGTGAATATAGTGGAACATTTAGCAGCTACAGAAGCAGATATATCCCTCAGGAGGCTGTGAAGACCAAAACGAGAGCTGAAAGAGAATGAATACTGGACTTAGATTTGCCAATGGAAACCATAATGCTGATGTGGCCTGCGGTGAAAATGAGAGCCTCTATATTGCTGAAGCACTAAAAGCACCCCAGAATTTGTACTTATTATTCAGATTCAAAAGAACTTAAAGTAATCAGAGTAAAAACAGTGCTTCATTAGTGTTATTGAATTTCTCTGAGGCCATACTAATAGCACACAATTTCTCCATCCACAGTTTAAACTTTTAATGACCCTGTCATGTATTTTACATTTAATTTCATTTTTTACTTAATCTTTTCCAGAGAAAAATATATGTATCTAGCCTTTAAATAATCCAGTGGGTATTCCATCTGACACACTGAACAGGCAGCCTAAAAGCAGCAACACAAAAAGACAGGAAAACTACTTAAATTCACTTAATAATTGCTATTGCTTGCATGACAATTTTACCTTTATCTATGGTACTAAATGTTTTTGTATTACTAAAGTTGTTGTCATGGTTGTGCTCAGCGAGACATTACAAGTCCCTGGTGTAGATTCTGCAGAAATGGACTCAACAATTGGCACATCATGGGAAAACTAAAATTGATATCAGGGATTACACCTGTAAAATCTGTTTAAATTTTGAATTACCCCTCCATTAAGATCAAAGTCATCCCTTGATGATGGCTGGTCCAAACAGGACTTAACATGCACAGCTAACACTTGCAAGGGCATACAAGACCCACAGATAATACAAGTTGCCTTGGACATCTTTTGTAATTTGTGTGCATCTGGAGGAAGAGGGGATGTATCTAACTCATCCTGGAGTGGAAGAATGTAGATGGTGTTCTTTCCTGCTCCAGTCAGAGTCTTTAAAAAGTACCTTCAGCTTCTGGGGGGATAAGTGAAGGTTTGTGTTGTCTCGATCCACCTAAAATGAGCAATAAGTGAATAAATGAAGAATAGAAGACAGACATAAACGATTCAGTGCATAGCTGTTTCATATCTATAACATTTTATAACATCTACTGCTATGTGGCTAGAAATAGGCTTAATGTTTAAATAACTCACCCTTTGATGATCATATTACTTAAAAATAACGTCTCTGGTATTGGTCTTCCTTTTGTTGATTAACTACAACTTTTCATTAAATTCTCATCATGAGAATGGCGTGGATAATACATTTCCATCTATGTCTTCCTCATCATCAGTAAAGTTACAAGTAACTTCCAACATGAACCAGCAGGATAGCCGGCTGGTGTACTGCCGCTTTTTTTGCCCGCCAGCTTGTGATTGGTTCTTCTCACAGCAGGCAGAACAGGTCATAAAGTTAGCAATAGTAAAGCCCACCCAATGAGAGGTACAATATGATTGGTCAATTTTACTGTGTTTTGAAATTTGTTTCTCTCATTGAATTACTATTGCTGGGCCCACTGTAAAGCTAATAGCTGTCCTGTGGGTCACTACCCATAAGCCTGATAAGGTAGTTTCATGATACAAAATATGCCAAAACAGAACAATATCACAAAAAGCTGGTTCCAACGACAGCACTGTTTAAATAAAATAATAATTAAAAACTACTTACTTGAGGTTCTTGACTTTGGTGATCCATCCTTGCGAGCCATCTGCTAGTCTGCAGGTATTTAAGTTTAAAAAAGATGATATAACAAAGCCGTGGAGGGCGAGAGTGGATGAACCCGCTTAAAGGAGGAGTGAAGCTGAGCGCAGGAAATCTGTGCAAGCAACAATAAATCTGAGTGCAAGCAGGGTCTATTTGAGTGTGAGGGCGGTGTTTTGAGGGAGAGCATTACAAAATCTGAACTTGAAATCAATAAATAGTGC
Source organism: Scortum barcoo (assembly GCA_023238725.1). Classification (NCBI taxonomy): domain Eukaryota; kingdom Metazoa; phylum Chordata; class Actinopteri; order Centrarchiformes; family Terapontidae; genus Scortum; species Scortum barcoo. The sequence goes on along the minus strand of CM041540.1, from coordinate 15,962,588 downwards.
TCTCAAATTGAAAGACCACCCTCTTGAATAAAGATAGGAATATAGCTATAAGCTCGTCTGACAACTAGTGCTTATACTGAGAAGAGAAGAAAAGAAGCTCAAAGATAAAGAGATAAAACAAGACCGGAGCCTTTGAGAGGTGGAGAGAGCTGAGAGGTCTCAGGTTGCATTCACACCTGTACTTACAGCTGTCCACTTGTGATTGGATCACCCAAGACACATGTTAATCATTGCATCATTTTTGACAGACATCCCCTAAATTCAGCCTGATGTTGAGGGGCTGAAGCAGTACTGCAATACAAACTGCTTTTTCTTGAGAGAAAAAGAGAAAAATGAGCTGAAATCATCAGGGGGACAGATCTTTTTTATTCTCATACATATCAATTCTGAATATGTGAAACAGTTTAAATACTGCTTTTCCGCACTGTCGATACTCAGGTACCAGGTGCTCTCTCTCTTCGGTCCGACAGCGATATGACACACACACACACACACAACACAATAGTTGCTCACAGCTCTGTTTTTTTGTTACTTGTCTCGGTCACTGCGGTTGTTGCTCATGAAAGGTGGCGAGAGCAGAACCTACGTGACCGGTTTTGGATGATAAAGAAAACAGAAGGAGTGCTGTTTGGAAATACTTGACCAAGAAAAGGCAAAGGACACAAGCAAGCAATGCTACAGAGCAGTGACAATATTTTATCTGTAATTCAATCTTCAAGTTAATCTTCCTTCCTATCAGGCATGAGGAACCTCAGAAGAATTTCAGTCGTTACGAAAGAAATGTGACTATGGTAAAGTAAATGAACTTAGATGCTTAACACACAGTACTGTTAAGTTTACTTCATTTCTAAGATTAGTTCATTAAATAATTTAGTTGCTTTAAAAACTGAATAATGAATGTTTTATTTAAAAAACAAAAAATGTGACATTTCTCTTATAGTACCAGAGAGAAGCTGAGGAGAGTCGACACACAAGAAACATGACGCTTCCCTGTGGGTTGTGCTGCAATTTTGGCCACACAGGCCTGGAAACAATCACTAAGTCATGCTTGCCGTTTGCATGTTTGCTCGCAGAAAGGCAGGCTAAGTTTGTTTTGTCTTTTTTATCCCCTGCTGCGGTGGATGGCAGTGGAGTTTACATCCATGTAAAAATAATGGGGGATAGGGAATGCAAAGGTTTGACTGAAAAAGCCAGAATAATAAAAAAAAAAAATTAAAATCAGTTCCTCTAGTTGGTCTATAGGTAACTATGTGCAAAAACAACGCCCAAATACATTTGGGACCGAAAATGTCCCCTACAAACCCATCAAATAATAATCTTTGATCTCCTGGGCATTACAGTGAAGAATAATGAATAGAAACACACAGGACCTTCAATCCTAGGCCTCAAAATTGTAGTTTTTACTATTTGCCATCAGATGGAGCCCTTTACCATGGTGTGCCCCATGAGGCAATGACACACAACTTTCATTAGGTGCACTGTTGCTGTACTATGCAGTCCCTCCAGAAAAACTCGATTATGCGATCACATAATTCGCAAAATGCGCGAAATATGCGGGGCTTGCATGATTTCTTAATCCCCGCATTTTCGTTGCAAAAAAGTCACATATATCTTCGCAGAAAGTTGAAAAATGTTGCGTTTACTTCACACAAGAGCAGCCATTTCCTCCTCCTGTTGCCTTGGGAACGTTATGAAGTGACGTCATGATGACGGAAAGCTGCAAACCCCGCGAAGAAGACCCCGTGAAGACGTCATGCAAATCAGTCCAAAAATCAGTCTCATTTGCCAACAAAAATAATAATAATAAATAATTATCTTTTGTAAAGCTTTGTAAAGCTACGGAACTTGTTTGACTCATCAACGTTTTGTAAGTTTGAGCCATGTGTTTATTAAGGTCTGAAATAAAACAAGATGAGAACTTAATTATTCCATCACTTCTGTGATGTAGTATGCTTGCTTATCATAGGAAGTCATTAGAAATGACTCTTTACATTAAGGCAGTAGCCTCGTGAGAACAGAGTGTTGGGGAAATCACTTTTTTTTCTTATTGCTTATTGCTTACTTTTTGCTTTTTGCTAATTTCAATTTCAAATTTCAATTTCAATTTCAATTTCATCGCATAAACTTGCATAAATATCCTGCATATTCCATCGCATTTTTTAAGAAAACGTGCCGCAGAATCAAGGATTTTTGCCCTCAACAATCACTAAAAAAACTCTGCGTTTTTCTGTAAGGACTGACTATGGAGCATTGCAAGCCACTGAAACAAATGTTTGTCAGTAAATTGATGTAAATGTGTTCATATGGATGTCTGAGAGTGGTGTGTGTGTGTATAGAGGAAGTAGTGTGCGCACTACTCTCTCTCTCTCTCTCACACACACACACACACACACACACACACACACACACATAAATACACACTTTCACCCATCAACCCACTCAAACACACATGCACACATATGCATGTGCATGCAGACACCTTCACCTTACAATATGTTATATTATACCTCATGAAGTACAAAACATTTCTGTAGATGAGTTTAGTAGGGGATTTTGAGCTTTGACGCTGTTTACCTGCATGCAAGCATATGGAATTGCACCAACATATGTGATCTGAGAGCAACTGGCTCAAGGCTTCTTTTTTTTTATTTGATCTGATTCGTGTGTATTTGAGGTACAGAGATAAAAGTGAGCTTGCTTTTGATCAAAAAAGAAAAAAAATCGGGCATCTTGTGGTGTCACAAAGACACATATTAAACGAAAAATAAAATTCAGTCTGGTTTTGTTTAGTAGACTTGAGTTTAAGTGGCTGCACTTGTAGCATAATCTATAAATTTTTGCGGCATTGTAGAGCTGGTCCTTTAATAATATTCACGCTGACATCATGCTGACCCCATTCCAGCTGTCCATGTGGGTTTCATGGAGGACTACACTGGGTGTGAGGAGGGGCCTAATGGGGCAACATTGCACACACATTGGATATATATATGTACACATTTACAGTGAGGGTATAATCAATCAAAAATGAAGAAAAAAGTTGATTAGAAGCATATATGTCCTTAAAAGACAAGTTTTATTATTAAAATGGCCTTCATTTAGAAACCAGCCAAGATCAGTGTGTGAGTGTGTGTGAGTGTGTGTGTGTGTGTGCACGTCATTGACAATGGTGTGCATTTGTTAGCAAAAGTCCCCCCCAGATCCCCAGAAGAAAAAACAGCTCTTTCTCTCTTTCTCTCTGTGTGTGCATGTGATTGCTTGTCAGTACTGTGTGTGTCAGTACATGTTATTCTGAATATGTGTGTGTGAGGCACAGTAGTAGTAAATGCTATGGTAGTAGTAGTAAATGCTGCACATTTGGTAGCAAGTCTCTAGTATTAGTAGTAGCAGTTGTGTGAGACCTGTCTTAGTTGTGAATTAAACCTGAAACAGATCAAAGTTGGAATTTACAGTTCAAATGGAAACAGAGGGATCCAACTGCCAAAAATAATTACTACATCAATCCAGCTATCAGAGCAGAGGAACCAGCTGTGAATGATAACACATCAATATAAACATTCTTATTTCTGGTTACACTGAGCATCCAGAGGCTGCATGCAGATCCTCTTTCTCTTGCCCCCATGAACCATTTCAACAATGCCCCTGTCTTGCTTCTTGCTGGTTGATTTCAGATGTCAATGCAGTCTTCTTAAGAGCCTTTGTAAAACAAATTTGGGTTTAAGAAGTGTAAGGTTCAACGTTGAGTTAATTCATACATTTAAACTAATTTACAAAAATATATTTTGAATGTTTATACAGTTAACTATTTACATATTTATGTTTAAAGAATTATTATTTACATATTTACATCCTTAAACATGTATGTCTGGATCTGGGTGTATAATATCCAGAATGTGCTTCTGCAGTTTTCCACACATTTACCAGTTTATGTTCTTCCAGGCTTCTTATTGGTTAGTTGAGGGTCATGTGACCCAGGAACCAGAAAGTGTTGTTAGTTTTTGTGGAAGTGACTGAAGTGTGGAGGACAGTAAAGTAATTGCTGTAGAGAATTGTCCGTCTCCATCCAGCTGTGTCCTTATTTTAGAGTGATTCCAACCACCACATATTGAGCCAGCATGTTACATTTGGTGGTTTTGTGTATTTGGTGAGTTTTATTCCCCTGAACTGCGGATATTGCCACTTTTGTGCTACTTGTATTTTTTTTTTTTTTTTACTCTGGGGGCGCAGCTGATGAAGTAAAAGTTATTTGTTTTTGGAGATATTAAGGATTTTTGCAGTTACTCCCCATTTTCTTGCTTTTTGTGATTTTTGAACTGGGCATTTTCCTCTCACCATGGATGATGATGGATGTGAATCTGTGCACGAGCTGCAGCCCGCTCCTACCCAACACCAAAGGCTAGTGGATGTTACAAGGACTGGTGCTGCCCTTTTAGCCCCACATACTGTCTCCAGTGCCCTAAAGATTGATCTTTCACCTGCTTTTAAAGGGGATGGTACAGAATCTTTCACAAGTTGGTCTCGACGCTTTGAAGTGGCAGTGCAGGCTATGACTTCACCTGATGCAGACTTATCTATGGTTATTGCCTCCATCCTCCCTACTCGCCTAGCTGATGCTGCATTTCTGTACTGGGACAGCCTGCCTCCTTTAACTCAGAGAGACTATGATTCAGTAAAGGATAAACTCAGGGACGTTTTTGGACCTAAATACTCCCTGCCATTCTTCCAGACGAATGTCAATGCTCATCCTCATAAACCAAGTGAAAGTTTGTGTATAGTGCAGACATCACTCATCTTGTGCTAGAAGCCTTTCCCAACTATGACCACAAAACACCAGAGGATGAAAAATTCTGCCACTTTGTGGCCGGCTTGGACCCAGCCTTGCAGTCAAAAATGCACAAGATGGGTACAGAGGATCTCGATGAAGCTGTCGTATTGCCAGCCGCTGTGAGAGAGCATGCGCAGTGCTACAACTGACCAGTGCCGGATATCCATACACTTTACCCTCAGAACAGGTAGCTGTAGTTCATCATCAAGCCTAGTGATGACAAATCTTCAAGCAGTTGAGTCTTACTGTAACCAGTTTGAAAAATGAAGTACAGCAATTACACAAGAAACACAGTTGCCTCACTCAACGTTTGGATTCCAGAACTGACAGATCCTCTTCCTGTGATGCTCAATACCGTGCATGTGTGGCCGGAGGTCTCTTTCCTCCACGCCACTATATGGCACTGTGCCGCCTGAGCTAGGGCGCACTGACAGATCAGTGGCGCAGAGCAGGTATTTAAATCCAGGTGGAGCACACCTTGATCTCTCTTCCTGGCCCTTCCGGTGGCTACAGCAGCGTGCAGCAATTGGCGTGGCGGCCCTTGCGTCATAAACATCTCCAGATAGGTAAGATGCGCTGCCGTTCTCCTCGTCCATTCATGCACGCAACATACGGACTGTTTGTCTTCCTCACCGCAGCGCAGGCTGATTGCTTGTGTGTGCGGGGGGAGTGATCGCGTCGCGGGGTGCTTAGGTGTGGCGCCGCAACTGCGTGGTGAGTCGCCTTGTCCGTAATTCTTTTGTGCAATGTGGCTCCCTGCTAACTTTTATATTATGCTGCAGAATTTTGCCGTTTGGCGCTCCATCTCCTCTGGGGTCGTGCTGACGCTGCACCAGTGGTATGTATGGGTTTTATTTTTGATTATCCAATTATCAATTAGTGTTATTTTATAATAAATTTATTTGTTTTACATTTTAGCAGTCCCGGATAATTGCCAACCCTCCTGTGGGTTTATTAATCCCTGGCCAGCTCTGCTGTTTTGGCTCTGTTGAGCCTTCCTGTTTTGGCTCTGTTGAGCCTTCCTGTTGTTGGCTCTGAAAGGCTGTTTGGGTTCAGAAGTCCCCCGTTTTGGCTCCATCGGGCCCTCTGGTTCTGGCTTCACGGCACCGTTCATACTCTCCCTCTCTGGAGGCGTTTGGCCCTGCTCTACGGGGGTCATCCGAGTCCCTGCTGAACTGTTTTTAGTCTATTAGGTTTCATTTCTTTTGTTTAATTTTGTTCTGTTTATGGTATTTTGGTTTATTTGTTTGGTTACATTTAGTAGATTGTCCTGTCTTTCTTTTGTTGTATTGTTTTAGGTTTGAGATCGTTTGTGGTTTGATTTTTAACATTTATTTTGTGTGCAGGTGCTGTGGGCCTGAGGCAGCATCCCCCCTTCCCTGGTGGTGGTTTTCTTCTTCACGAGTGTTTTGTTTGGTGTAGCACGGGTGGTTTGGTTTGAGAGTGTTATCCCCTTCTTGGTTAATGTTGCTGTGGTTAGCCCCAGCCCTATATTTTAATTGATCTTGCCCAAACGTTCATGTTTTTTAGTTTCGTTTTTTTTTCATTATATTAAATAAAATGTTTTGATTAATTTGAACTGTCTCTGCCCTATGGTGTAAAACGAACCTGTGTGCCTAACCATTATATATTGGGTTAGAAGTTTCCCGGGGGTGAAATTCCCCTGGGTGGCGTTGTCGCAATAAACATTTCTTCCTGGGCAACGCACGCACGTGCCCCCCCTCGTCACGCCACACATGCAGTTCACCCTACCATCCCAGACAACATCCCAGAGACTATTGTGTACCAGAGCAATATCATGATTGCTCTCCAGAGTCCCACTACAGATGTTGTTCTCCCCCTCTTGTTCACCAGAGAAGCTATAAGGGGGATAACAATGATGAACAGGGTCGGCATAACTCTCCATCACGCCCATCCTATCAGTACTCTAAGTATGGTCGCCATGATGTTGATGCTAACAGATACGGACGCAGTCCTAGTCCAGCTTCATGGAGGAATAGAGAGTCCACACAGTGTTCGACTCCTTAAAAGCATGCACACTCTAGCTCCAGCCATCAGGGAAACTTCCATTAGCTGCTGTTGAGGGGCAAACATCAGCTACTCCATCACAGCCCCAGAATGATACCCCGATGAGGCCCGATGACAGTGACTCACAACCTGATAGCTTGGTTTCTTCTAATATCATTGCTATTGTTGAGGCCATTGAAGCATTGAAGTGCTTTAATTGACTCCAGCTCTTTTGGCTCCATTGTGAGTGAAAATTTTTGAAACTCTCATCCAGATTTAAAAAAAAAACACCCCATGACAGCCTCCTCTGTGCCAGCTCGTTCAGTCAATGGATAGTGCTCGGACATTTTAGGCAAGTTAATCATTGGAATCAGACTCGAAAAATAGGTATGGCAGCAAGAATTTCAAGTTCTCAGGGGTGCTTACCAGCCAGTCATATTAGGTTGGAATTTTCTGGAAAGACACCATACCCTTCTCAATCTCAAACACAAAGTACTGCAACTGTGGGACATGAAAATTCCTCTATTGCCGAAAAGACACAAGGTGGCTGTGCTAGCATCCACAAAGATTCCAGCCATGAGTGAAACGCTCATCACAGCCTGTGTGTCAGCGGCTACACCTGCCTGTCCTATGCCCACTGACTACTGTGGTGTCCTTATGCCCAACCCAGCCTGTAACATCATTGTGGCACACTCTGTCAGTGACGTTCAAAATGGCACAACAGTTATTGGAGTCCTAAATCCCTCCAGAGACGATGTTGAGCTCCAACCTGGTCAACAGATGAAGCAGATCATTCTGCTTCATCTGTTGAAATCATACCAGTTGAAGAAACATGTTGTGGAATCTTACCTGTATATGATGCAGCTCCACCGGTACAAATAGAGGAAGCAAACCTGTCAACTTCTCAAGTTTAGTCTCTGAAGTCATTGCTCCAGAAATACTCAGCAGTGTTCAGTCAACACAGGACAGAGGGCGCACAGGCATCATCAAGCATCATATTCGCACTGGTGATGCTACACCAGAGAGCCTACAGAGTAACACCAGAACAGAAGGCTGAAATACAGACTCAAGTTGAGAACATGTTGAAAGCTGATGTCATTGAAGAAAGCTACAGTCCCTGGGCTACGCCAGTGGTATTGGTACACAAGAAACATGGCACTTGGCGCAACGTGGCACTTCTGCCTGGACTATAGAAAACTTAATGCAGTGACAATCAAAGATTCACACCCCCTTCCCAGAGTCGATGATGCACTGGATGCTCTGTCAGGCTCTGCTTGGTTCTCTACAATGGACCTGCAGCATGGATATTGGCAAGTTGAACTGGGAGAAACAGATTGTGAAAAAACAGCATTCACCACCGGCAGTGTACTTTATTACTTTAAAATAATGCCAATGGGACTCACCAATGCTCCAGCCACATGCCAACACTTAATGCAGATGGTACTTCGTGGCCTACCATGGAAAATTTGCCTGGTCTATTTAGATGACATCCTCATTTATAGCCACTCTTTCAGTGAACATCTCCAGGACCTGGAAGAAATCCTCTCCAGATTTCAGGCCTCAAGTTAAATCCATCATAATGTTTTGCCGGATGTTTTACCAGGTTAAATTTCTGGGCCATGTATCCAAGAATGACATTTAGCCAGACCCACAAAATGTGAAAAGTGTTCAAGACTGGCCTACTCCACGCTCAGCAACAGAAGCAAGAGCATTTCTAGGGCTCTGTTCATATTACCGCAAGTTCATAAGGAACTTTGCACATCACAGTGTTCCCCTACATGCACTCACTGAGAAGAATGAACTTTCCAATGAACTTCTCAATGTTAAGATGCATTCACTTACTGGAAATATGCCCTTTCAAGCCCTCCATTGGTGGCCTTCCCTGATTTCACATTGCTATTCTCCCTCTACACAGATGCTTCCTATTGGTGCTGTGCTAACTCAGAAACAGGGACATCAGGAGAAGGTAATTGCATATGCTAGCCATGTACTAATAATGCAGAAAGGAAATGGTCAACCTACGATAGAGGATTCTGGACTATTATCTGGGCAGTAAGACATTTTCGCCACTACCTCTACAAACAGCTCTTTCATATAGTCACAGACCATAAACCTCTCTTGGGTCTCAGGAAAATACCCATTGACAGTGACAAAACTGGTCATCGGGCACGCTGGGCTTGAACTTGAACTTGATCCTTTTGAATGGAGTGTAATCCACAAAGATGGTCGCAGTCACCTCAATGCAGATGCACTGTCACGTCGCCCTGCCGACGCCAGACACACAGAGCAGAGGATTTCCTGTGCCACTCCTGCCAGTCCACCCTCAGACAAGACACACTTCAATAAACAAATATTGTCCAGTTAAATACATCATCACAGCTCCAGCAAGACTGATCCAAAGTCACCACAACCACCTAGTTCAGACTCGCATTGTGCTATGCAATCAGTCTCCTCTGCATTGGTGCTTTAACTCCCTGAAAAAGACCTGAAAAAGGAACAGTAACAGGATTCCATTCTATCAGAGGTCATTATTTGGAACGCTAAAGATCAGAAACCCCCATACTGGTGCATGAAAAAATGCACACCTGCTGAGAAAATACTTTGGCAAGAGTACCATAGACTTACTTTTCATGATGGTTTGTAAGATTGTAAACCCATCCACTATGTCAGTGCAACACCAAGTCGTTGTCCCTCAAGCCTTGCAAGACATTCTTCTGCAGCTGCTGCATGGAAATCCAGTACCTGGGCATCCATGTGCTCCATGTGATGCAAGACAGAGTACCATACCTCACCGGAGAACTCCAAAGAAATGACATTCTTGAACTTCCTGTCACAAGTCAACAACAGATATGTGCTTGTTGTTCAAGATTATTATTATTAAGTATGTCAACCAAAATGCCATTCCAGACCAGCGATCAACAGTTGCAAAATGTTTGTTTGAAAGCTTTATCTGTGAACGTGGCATTCCAGAGATGCTGCACACAGATCAAGGATGTCAGTTTGAGTGAAACACCTGTGTCAACTGGTTACAAATATATCACATTAAAAATAGTACCACTGTGCTTAGAACAATCAAGGTGATAATAATGTTTGAAAATTTGTCATTTTAAAATTAAATTAGACCTCTAGAAGTTTGTATTTTGATAAATAAATAGTTGTGGATAGAACCAAATGTGTGTTTGTGTAGTGGCTGTTCTTGTAAATCATATTCTAGTATTTAAGTTCTGAGGGGTTAGCAACTGTAAATGTGACCTTTATACATCAATAAGCTCATTATTTAAACCAGGTGAGAGTGCATAGCTTAAAATAAGCAATGGTCCTTATGCTGAATTACAGGTGATGTGTTAAATAATGGTTATGCAGGTGTGACAGTATTTACTGATAAAAAGAAACAGGCTTCAACAACAGGTGTCTAAAGAATTAAACTTATTGGACTGGAGTGGAACAATGTGTCAGGTAAACATTTGAAAACAGCTGTCGCTTTCTCCTACATCACCTGACTTCAGAAGATTTTACATTTATTTAAGACAGTTAAATTTGAAGCAAAACATTTGTTTCCCATATGCTAACATAATCCTCTTACCCATTAGTGACCAACTTTGGATGCACACAGACAGACACCTAGGTCTAGCCTGTGTTTGCTCATGTCTTACCTACATAGTTTGAGGAAGTAGGCCCCATATGTATTTCCCCATTCTGAACCAATTTATTGATTACCCATTTGTTTACTACCTCAGACCCATGTAATTAGCATATATGGGATTGGTTGTATTTGCCCATGTCTAACCCATGTCATTTGGTAAACCCAAATGGGCCCCACTGGGTTGCCCATTCAGAGCCCATGCAGTCATTTCTCATCAGTGGCCTAACAAGGACCCACATGGGGAGCCCACCTAGGTTTGCCCATGTTGGACCTACTTGGTTGAACCAAGTCGGGCCCAATTAAGTATCCCATTTTGGGCCCATGCCCACTTGGTAACCACGTAGCCCAAGCATAACACAAATGGGGCCCACGTGTGCTACTGGCTGGGCAACGGTGATTACTGAGGAGCACAAGAAACCCTGGATAATCCTGAGATTAAGAACCCCAAGAGGAAGTGATGTGACTTTTGCAAAGGTGAGAAGAAGTGTGGAAGTGTGGCAAATGGAAACATGCAGCTGCATTGCTGTCAGACTGTACAATAAAGAAAATGCCCGCTAGTCTGCAGACAAATAAACAATAATAAATAACTGACTAATAACTGGACTCTTGTGCAATGCAATACACTCCACTTCACCTCACTACTCATTGAACTGTTTCACTGTTTCACTGTTTTTCACTTTTTCTACTTGAGATATTATATATTCTTATATGTATTCTCAGGCACATCCTCTCTCTGTACTGTGTACAGGTATAATTATAATTAAAGTTATAATTTTTTTTTTTTAGAGATTTTTATGCTAAATATCTTATTTTCTTATTTTTTAACTTACTTACCTATGTCTTGCATTTCCTACTATTTATTTTCCACTGTGTGTCAGCTGCTGTTACACTGTGAATTTCCCCGCTGTGGGATTCTAATAAAGGAAAATCTGAATCTGAATTGTGCAGGTCCTGCTGCCCTTAAACTGGAATCTGTGTCTCTTGCTCCCTCACACCCAGGCAAGCGCAGCATGTTTGCCCAAATCCCAAATGTACTAATGTGTTTTTAAATGAGGCAAGAGTTGGCAGAAAATGCTGTCAATTTTTCCCCTTAGCTTCAAAATTGGTATCAAATATCAATAACTTTTAAGGTATTGTATTGAATTTAGAAAGTCCAGTATCGTGATAAGACTGCATCCTATTGTACAAATTGCTCACTAGTGTCACTGTACAAAGGCAGTAATAGCAGTTACCTTAAAGACTATATTGTTGGACTGAACTCTCTCCAGGGGTCTTTCTGACAGGATGATTCTTTTGGTACTTGAAGTCTAAATTTTCTAGAAATCCATAAGGTTTTTGTGCGTGATGGACTCCGCATCACAAGGAATGTAATAATAGTAGAAAAGTTTCCCCTCATGACTGATTAATGTTTTTAAGGCACATAAATCTGAGTAGAAAAAAACTGACCTTTAAATTATCTGACCTTTATCAGCTAGTTGTTGTTTTTCTCTCTATGCATGTTGTGCTCCACCACAGTCTTTTAATATTAGTCACAACCACCAGTATGTATTTACTGAGCGATAATAACATTCAGTTGTTTTATATATTTTGAATTTACTATCAGATAACACCCAAATGTGTAGTGTTTCAAAGGGCCTTACACTCACTGTAAAGATGTGTGTGACAATGTGGGGACTGGGACACCTATAAGGATGACACATCAATGGCCAACATTAGGTTCACAGTAATGGTAATGGCTTTGGGCTGTTTGAACCTGTCAGCATAAATATCAATACCAGGTCGGTTTCAGCTGATTTCAGACTTTCCCAGACTTGCTTTGTGAAACTAATTCTTAATTATTTATATCTGGAAATCACTGAAATTTATAAAATAATTTTCTTGACAGTAGAGACATCAAATTAAATACAGTAAACAGTGACCACAATTTAATCCTACCATCCTGAGTTTTATGAGTTGTTCCAGATCCTACTTATGTACAATCCTGTACAAACCATGAACGTTTATATACCCAAAGAAGGTGAATTACTCACTGTGCCACAAAGGAGACGGGCTATTTACACACCTTCTTGCAAAAATAGTTTGTTTTTATGTTTTTTTTAACTTCTTTAAAAAGAAAAAATATTGGTGATAAGAAAATCTCATCAACTGATGAAGTATTTTTGCAAAATTTCTTTAAGAATTAGATAATATGTATATAAATGTATAAATATTAAGTCAAACATTGTTGTATGTCCTGAAAGTATTCAGCTGTAAAGATGTACAGGTGATTTTATTTTTTAGTTTTTGAAGCCTGGAATTCAACATGTTTAGGTTCTGTACTAAGCCATGCCCACTTTAATTAAACATGACCAAACTTTATGCATCAACTGTTTAATGACCCAAGATCGTACAAACCAAACTTTGCATTAATCCATGCAGCTGAATATAAAATAAACTTCACAGAGGTGAAGGGCAATGCTTGAATATGTAAGCTTGATGAAAACTCAGGTCCATATCTCAAAACACTCAAAAGTTACAGTTTTTTTAAATGACTTATTTTCATTTTAAAAAAGACTGGCTTGCATAATCAAAATTGATTGATGTATTTAATTTCTTTTTGGCAAAAAGCATTTTTGAGAAAATAGAAAAAGGTGCAAAACCTTACAGTTTTAGAGCAGCTCTACTGGGGCTGATGTAGATGACATTGACTCTAGACCAGTGTTTCTCAAATAGCGGCGCGCCCCGCCCGCTCAACCCAGTAGAAGAAGTACACAGTAAAAAGTACAGAAGTACAAAGTAAATGCAAATGTTATGCCCTTTTCATCCCTTCTGATAAGCTAAAATATAAGCAATATTGTTGCAAATTTTGCACAAAAAAAACAAATGTTAAAAAGTCATATTCAGTGGTGCCTTGACTTACGGGTTTAATTTGTTCCGTGACGTACCTCGTAACTCAAATTACTCGTATGTCTAATCATCATTTTCCCCATTGAAATGAGTTGAAATGCCATTAATCTGTTCCGGAGCCCCCAAAAACACCACCATTTTTTGTTACATGTTTTTAAATAAGAAAAATGTACTTATAAATAAAGAATATTGTATAAAATTATTTTCAATTTCGATAATTTCTTTCTTTAATTCAATGCACATCATCATCCGCTTCTTCTTCTCAGCACTGTCCTTCACACTCACTCACTTTCTTCGATGATGGTTGGAAAAACGACGTTTTGCTAAATAACTGAAAGCACAAATGCAACACAACACCTGCTGCTTCACTGCGAGCTGCTCACTGTGGCGTTCACTGCACCAACTAACGGTGGGATATCTGAAGCTTGCTCGTAACTCGAGTTTTAGCTCTCAACTCAAAGCAAAAAATCGTCCGAAGAGACGGCTCGTATCTCGAAAAACTCTTTAGTTGGGACACTCGAAGTCAAGGTACTCTTTTTTGAAAAGGAATACTGTTTGAGTTGGGACACTTGTAAGTCAAGGTACAAAAGTACTGTAAAAAAGCCTTTTTGAAAAGGAATAAGTTGATAAAGCTGAAGTAAGTGACCAATGTTTACATTTTAAAAAGGTTTGAATGTTTCTGTGTTAAGTCTATAAAAATGCACATCCCAGTGAATTATTTGCACTTTTTTCTGTCCCCTAGGAGAACCACTGCTCTAGGCCAAGCTGTTTGAGACAACTGTGAAAACATAAACTTAATTTATTATTTTCTGTGCCTAAAAGAGAGTACTGTCAGCCAGCTTACTAATTTTATTGACTTTTTGTTTCAATTTTTTTTGTTGCATGGCCACAGAGGAAAAAACAGTAGGCCTCCACCAGCAGTCCTGTATTTTATTTGTCCCTAAATGTAGCAGCACTTGGAATTATACAAGTACAGATTTGAAAGCTTATTGTAAACTGTCTTGGATAAAAGTGTCAGTATTGCGACTGGTTTCAACAAATGGTGCTTCAGGTTATTACACTGCTGAGCTGTTTTAAATGACAGCATTGAGGGGAGATCTAATCATAGTAAGAGAACTTGCTATGATTGATCCATGGTCTGCCATGGATCAGCATGGGACCTGTCATGGGCAAACTATCAGTTCAAGAGGCAGCAACTCTACAGCTCTCAAGAGAAATGCAGAAACAATATGTTAACTCTCCATGTGTGATCACTGCTTTCTCCAAACACACATCTAGCCACTCTTTTGAGGGCATACGTAGGACAAGAATAACATCAAACATATTCTTAATAATGGGAGCTTGTGGATGGAGGTTGTGTGGCAGGTGGTGGGCCAGGGTCATCTCCCAGGCGTCCACCAGGCGAACATTCAATCCTTGGAACATTGCTCTGAGCACCTTGTCACGCTGCAGCGAGTACCAGTCACTGTTGGTTAACGTCTCATAAAGTGTCAGAGCTTTAAGGTTTGCAGTCCGGATGATGACCAGCGTGCCTGGAGCTCTGTCCAACAGCCGCACCACCGCCCTGCGGATGCTCTGCAGCCGTCGCACGTAGACTTCGATGGGGAAAGTGCTGAAGTGAGACCAGATGCCAAAAATTACGACAGTGTTGGTGCCTCCATTTATTCCATCTATTTCATTAGCAATGTAACGCAGCTCGGTGGTGGGAACATTTCCAAAACGTATAGGAGGACCGTGGCAGCGGAACGTCACCAAGATGTTGTTTGCATAGTCCAAGGCCATGAAAGGTCCAACTTGCTTCCGGCTGTGCAGGTCAAACTCCTTCAGATCTAAAAATATAATAGAGAGAACAGATTAAGCTGCCATATGACAAAATTCAAACTGACATAAATCCCTTGTGGATCAGATACCTGGTAGTGCTGCATTGAGGTACTCAAACCACTGCCTGATGGTGGAGTCTCCGTACATGTGGATCACCTTCCCTTTCAGACACTGACTGATGTCAGAGGAGGTTTTGAATCGGCGAACTGTGCTGCCACCTAGTGACTGCCATGCATCCCTGGTAGTAATAGCCAGATGGTCCAAACTTTACACTGCTGCTCTTCACCTCTGGTTGACCTGTGAGAGGTCAATTTAATTTATATTTTCCTTATTGTCAACAACTCTTTGGAATAGGCCAAAACCAAGGCCTCTTGTTGAGACTTCAATTTGTTTTTACAATGGAATGTGTAAATCTTCATAAATGTTTAATAAATGCATAGATTCGTTTGAAAAAAGGCTCAGTAAGCAATTGTAGTGTTTTAGACTTTCTTATTGGGACATGAGTAGAACAAATGTAGTATTTGTTGGACTTTGTACACAATCGGATTGATACCCAGCTGCTGCACTAGTGATCAGCAGGAAGTTATAATCCTTAGAGGGAGACTAGATACAGTGCTAAAAGCTGGTGCCCATTTTGAGAAAGTGTGAGCCTGGTACTCCATGCTCTCTTCTCAAATATGCCTGATCTGTCTACAGGAAAAAGCTACCTTGCAGAAAGTGCTATGTTTTTACAAATGTTTTAAATGTTTTATTATAATTGGCAGTGGTGATAGTGAATTATGCTTTACCTTCCTTTTTTGGTAACACAGTGACACTGGTAGTTCCTGACGACCGAATGGAGACTTTCATGTTGAAACCACTGAAGCACACATATGACACGTACATGTAACATAAATACAAGAAAGGAATAAAAAAAATTAAAACATTTTATCTTGATCACGAAGTTAATTATGTTGTTACCTTGGGAATAACAAAACTTGATTTCTCTTGATAATGAGATAATTATGGAGGACTGCAAAATGAGTGTCTGGTTCATTGGACAGCTGATTTAACCTTCAAGATCACTGTCATGATTGTCAGTGAGTATCTGTAACTGAACAATAATTCAGGCCTAAATATGTAGTTTTGTTTGCTGCAGTTATTTCATTAGAGTAACGAGGAATGTGGTTTTAAAGATGAGAGGTTGATCCATCTCTCTGCTTCAGCCAAAGCATATATACTCGTGGGAAATGGTAAACAATTATTTGAAAACTCAATACATTAAACTCATTAAATTCCTTACAAAACCAATTTTGTGAGTCAAAAATTCATATTTTCAACAATAGGTAAATGGTCTACATGTAATGTGCAAGGTGTCGCTCAGAGTCATGAACTCAACTTGTCATGTCTCGTCGGGTTTGTTAAGTGTATGTTCTGTCTTGTCTTGTCTCAGGGACAGCTTCATACCGCAGGCCATAAGACTTTTAAACTCTGTCCACAGCACCACCACTCCTTAACAACTCCACCACTTCTTGTTGTATATATCTTATATATATATATATATATATATATATATATATATATATATATATATATATATATATGTATATGTATATGTACCTATATATATCATTTTTACTTTTCTTGTTGACAGCCTCTATTGCTGTTAATATTCTTTTAGCAGCATTGTTAGGAGAGCCTGGGACTTAAGTTTAAATTTCATTACCAATGATTGCTGATGTAATTGTTGTGTAATGACAATAAATTCTTGAATCTTGAATCTTGAATCTTCCCCTGTCTCATCGCCAGATCGCCTTGTTTGTCTCCATGGCATGTGTCTTCGTGTTAAGTCTTCATTCAAGAGATCCTGCCCGTTTTCAAATTAAAAGCTCTTTAACTTTTGATTCCTGTTTGTGTGTATCGTGCATTTGAGTCTCCTGTTCTGAGCTTGTCCATTATACACCTGTTTTGATTGAGTCTCACCACTCTTATCAACATATTTTATTAGCTGAGCAGACAGCAGTTTTAATCAAAGAAAAGCTCTGATTAACCAATCATGCACTACCTACCGCTAATCAACAGACATATGTGGTGATTTATATTATTGTATGTCAGTGCACGACATGTTTCTAATATGTTTCACAGTAAGAGGCCTTGTGTGTGTAGTATGGTACAATAGTAAATGTGCACCCAAGTGCATTATGGGTATTATGTTAATGTCAGGTGAGGTAACGTGTTCCTGCAGAGCTGCTAAGCCAATAAATAGATGTCTTACAGTAATATCCTTCTTTAAAACACAACAAAAAAAAAAGGTAGCAACTACCTGATGAGCAAATTAAAGCAATTAGCAGCTTAAGAACTTAGGAGCCAGATATTTTCCTCAGGAGATGGTGGAGACCATACTAGAGCCAAAAGAAGCACGACCATAGGTCTTACCAGGAGCCCAAATCAATGCTAATATTGCTTAATGTCTACTGGATGTCTAAATAGGATACTCTTTGCTAAAAGAATGTTAAGGTGAAAACAAGCAAATGTCATATTTAAAGCTCAAGACTCATTTTGTGATTTGTTTTGTCTTTAAAGCTTTAATCTGGTTGAGTCTTTATTGTTTGTAGTTACAAACGTCTGAAATTTCCCACCAAGGACAAAGTTCACCCCCAGGTCAACATTCAATGTATTTTTTAGAATTTACATAATTCCAGGCCTGCCTCCTACTCCCTCACCTTTGAAAGAGCTTCTTTTCTTCTTCATCCTTGAGATTTTGTTTGAATCCTCCAAAGGCATGGCATGATTAATTCTGGCATCACAGCTCAGTTTCGTTGGCTTGTAGCAGAACCAAGGCTCGCCTGTATGAAGGTCAGTGTAGTTGCACAGCGGTTGCTGGGTTGGACGTAGGCAGACGTTACAGGTGGTAGTTTGAGAGACTGAGCCTGAGCGGAAGAGACTGTGGAAGTAAATCCTGTCTGGCTGTTCACTGGTCAGCCTGCGCAGCACTGTGACAGCCTCACTAGGGTGAACCAATGTTACCTGACATGATGGAGAGAATTCTTATTAAGTTCTTCATGTTCAGCCATATCAGTGAAGACAAAGTTAATTCTGCTTAAAGCTGCACATTTAGTGCATAAAGCAGAATAATCTTCAGACAACCATTTCCATTGAACTAACTAAATCCCTCCCCTGAACAATGATTGCCCAATCATATGGTAACCAGAGCATGTCTGTCATGTGACTTTCTCCACATGTTGAAGTGGTGTGAATGGGGCTGTTGTAAGAGAGATACACTGTATTTAAAATATTTAATACCATTTAGTCCCATTCAAGACTAGTACAGCTACTGTGTAGTATTTCCTCAATGTGTGAGAGCCTCCTAGGTGCTGCTATCAGACAGTAGTAGGTAGTGGTCCTGCCCTGTTCCATGGGATAACCCCAGCCAAACTTGTTAACAAGACAATGTTACTCTATGTGTAAGACAATTATGTTAAGACAAAATAACAGTCTTTTCTTTTTTTTTATAGCATAATTAAAACAGGAGAACTTGCCAGCTCTGCATATAAATATAAGAGTATGGTGAGGATGTTAACTTGCCTGGAACATGAAGATTTAGCCTCTGTTTTTTAACTTGATATCATATATGCAGCCATCAAGTGCAAACCACCTCTACATGCATGGCGATTTAAAGCAGTGAGCTGAAGAAACAAAATAATAAGTTGGAGACAGTGTTTCAACCCAACTCGTGGACTTAACATTAGCTTAATTAGCTAGCTAATTAAATCTGATGATTACATATCTAAATTAACTGAAATAACTGAAAAATGCATAGTAGCAGTAACTGAGGGCATGGCTTGGAAAACTGTCCCTTGGAAGATAAATGAAAAACATCTACAGTACAATCAGTTCAGCATCATAGTGTTTAGCTTCACCTCAACCTCTGCGCTTCCTTCCCAGAGTAAAGAGAATACAGCAGAGTAGGAGCCATTGAGATGATCCACCACTTGTCCAGCCACACCTGCACCAAGTGTTGGGTTGTGCAGCCGGGCAAGTAAGACGTCTCCTCCCAGACTTCTTGGGACGACCCTGGAAGTCATACATTTTGATCAGAGCCTCCAGCTGATCTCCTACATGCCACTGTCCTCCTCTTCTTCCTGAGAGAATGGTGAAGGTGCTGTGGGCAGGATCACTGGTCTGCTCCAGGGAAAAAGGAGATGGCAAAACTGGAGTTTCAGGCCAAGTAATGGAGTCTAGTAACAGGCGTTCTTCCAGAGCGTCCTTAGGAGAAAGAAGTTCGGAGGTGCAAAAATCATGATGCTTGTCAGGATCAGCAGAAACTCTCTGGAAGAATATGGTGGAGTTCACTTTATGCTGAAATTGGAAGGGGGAAGACAGAGATAGATGGTGATCAAATATCAAAGAATCTACTGAAACAAGTAAACAGACTTGAAGAAAAGCAAGAAACAAGTAGATCTCCCACTAGAGTTCCTTTGTCAAAACTCAAAATGACTGAATATTATTGGGCTAGGTTAATAACAACTGTTGAACTGTTAGCTGAAGGAATTTCTGTCTCTCTCAGTTTTCCCTGTGACCCATACTATGTTCTTTACAACTGACACATGAGAAAGATGAATCTTGCATTTTCCATCTTTCGTTGCTACTGACTGTGCATTACACAAGTGCTGCAGGGGCAATTAATAAGTAAAGGATTACTGACATAGAACTCGAGGGCCGTTAGTCAAGAGACTTCTCAGAGGCAAAGCACCAGGTGTGGATGACATTTTCCTTTAGACGCTGTTGGACTGTCATGGTTTTACTTTACTCTTTAAGATTTACTCGGGGGGGGGGCATGGAAGTTTGCCCATCCCTTCTACATGTGTTTTATGGACTTAGAGAGGGATTGTGATCATGGGCTTGTGTGGGGAGTAATGTAGGAGAATGGGGTCTGGCTCTTATGTTGTAATCTGTCTGATATTAAGGACTTCAGTGAGTATGCACTTTTCAAGTGACCTGACTAAAACCAAGTTCTCACCTGTAGGAAGTCCATGTTACGTAGAGCTAAGATTAAGACAAACACAGCCAAAAAGAGGAAGATGGTGCGGTACTTCGGATGGCCGATGCAGACCTTCATAATCAATGAACAGTCTTCTTTTCTGTCTGCAGCAGAGAACTGTGACCTGTTCCTGTCGTACTGGATTAAAAAATCAAACATAAAAACAAAGGGGTTATTGACACCTTGCTGTGCTGAAGAATGTTACTTGCTAAGACCTAAATTATGAAATTCTTTTTCATTCATTTTTCAATTCATTCAATGTTAAACCTGCAACCATAACTACAACCAAAGACAGCAGCTTTTCTGTCTTTGGAGTTTAATGTATGTAATCATGTCATGTGTGTAGATGAGATGTTTCACCCCTGTTTAAGCCAAATGAGGTTCATCGTCTTTCTTTCAATACTGCTATGGTTAGCCCATTACCAGATGAGGGCCCTCTATAAAAGAGCGGCAATGTCCATCTTGCTCCCTCTTGCTCTTTGGTGCGTAGGCCCAGATAATCAACAGTTGAGGCTGGTGTTTTTTACCTTAATTTTCTTACACACTATAGTACCTTGGTGGCCTAAGTTATTACACTTACTCAACAATCAAACAAAGCGAACACACTCCATTCCATCCATCTAATAGCTTGGCTGTTGAATTACTTTTTGTCTCTTTTCTAACAAAACTGTCATATGTGTCACATCAGTTTCCTTACAATTGCTTATGCTCACTTGTATTGAACCAAATGCTGAAAATGATGGAATCTTTTGACCATTGTAAATGCTTTAAACCTGATTTTTAAACTTATTATCCTACCTTAACATTTTGATCCTCATCCTGCCTGTGCTTTAGGGACAAATATATCCAGGTAATGAATAATGAGCCTGAATCACACTCACAGCTAAAACGGTGTGTGTTTTAGCTGTGTGTGTATTTATATGTATTGTATGTGTGTGTATATATATATATATATATATATATATATATACACACACACACACACACACACATGTATATATATACAGTGGTGTGAAAAAGTGTTTGCCCCTTCCTGATTTCCTTATTTTTTTGCATGTTTGTCACACTTAAATGTTTCAGATCAACAAACAAATTTAAATATTAGTCAAAGACAAGACACAAGTAAACACAAAATGCAGTTTTTAAATGAAGGCTTCTTATTATTAAGGGAGAAAAAAAATCCAAACATACACACACAAACAAGCGTATAATGGCGATAGAGACAGCAGCATGGGCATGCGCTAACTGCCTGCGTCAGTCAGTGTGTGTGTGGCACAGAGCTATCAGAGGTGAGGGACAGCTCATTGCTGCCTCACCTCGCCGTTCTCTCATGTATTGAAAACAAATTTATAGAACAGTCATGAGCTTAAGTCCGAATTTCCTCCTCTTAATGAATGAATAAACCACAGCAAGTTTCTTTAAAATTATATTTTAACCAGTGAGGCACTGCCTCACCTGCTTCCCCTGACTGCACGTCACTGATATTTATATATGTATATATATATATATATATACACAGACACATAAAACTGTGACTACATAAAAGGAAATAAATACCACCCTACAAGGTTGAGGGTGAATTTATTCATTGTTATTCATCATTTTACAACACAGAGTTGTACAATGAAATGCACACACACACACAATAAAAGACTGCAGGACACTTAACAGTTAAATTAGAAATGCGATCATACTTTCACTGCTTTCTAACAAAACTGACGTGATTCGGAAAAAGAATGAAATGTACTCAAATGAATTGAAGCATAATCTGTGTCTTACCTCAGCACAGTGTGATCCTGTAGCTTAATTTGATGGTTTGCAATGAAGTTAGTTCCCTTTGTTTGAATTTCTGGTAAAGATTAGTATCAACAGACAGTACTACAACCTGGATCACCCTCACAGTTAATTTTATTCCAGTTGCTCTTCACCTTTCCCTTCCTCTTAATTCCTATGTGCCAAATGTGCTGCTAATGTTAAAAACACACCCAGTATCTAAGCAGAGAATTGTTTGCTTATCTAAATCATAAACAGGTGAATCATTATCCAAGGATGAGTCCAATAGCAACGCCTGTTACATGGCAGAATCCAGACCATCCAGACAAGTTAATATTTAAAGTGTTTATTTTTCATGTCTTTTAAGAGCAGCACGTCATATACAAACAAAACCCATATTTGGCTTTCATATTCTTGTCGAACCTCTAGTTTTAGATACCGCTAACTCGATAATAAGCAGTCAAGGAAGTGGAGTTTGTATTTCGTGAAGAAGATGAAAGGACATTAACATGGAGTGCTGTCTGATGCCAGCTCCACCCACCCAGGAACTACTGGAGACACAAGTCACCAAGAAAAGAACTTAATTGTATATGTAAATGGTTGCACCAGTTGACAAAAAAATTATCATTGTTGTTATTGGTGTCCATTTTAAACTGTGGGTAGTTGTGGTCTAATTCTACCTGCTAGGTACTCCCTTAATAATTGTTACTCAAAGCTGCAGAAGGCACAATGAGGAATTTAAAAACGGATTAATTTGGATTATTTTAAAACAAATGAGTCTCCTTCTGAGATTTCTTTTTTCATAAATTAAACAGTCTGATCACATATGCAATTCTTTCTGCTCTCTCCACAGGTCAGACATTGCTTTGGTAAGTGCATTATTATTATTTCACTTTGAAGAATCAATAATCTTGTCTTCAGCACAAATCATAAATAACTGATACCTACATACTTGTATTATTAATTAGCAATAACCTCTTTCTTCTTTTATTCCTATGCAAACTGGAATAAAATTGGCAAGCTTGATAATTTTTCTAAAGTGTTTTTACTTATTTTTTATAAGCTTCTTAGACATGATTTGGTTTTATGATTTTTGATATGATTGCATGACTAGTGTTGACCCTGTGATGTAAATTGCTCCAAATGTTATTAAGTTATTAAGAAATTGGTATTTAAAGGTATTTAAGCAATATAATATGGTATACTTCTTTTTACATTCATGGGATTAGAAACAAATCACTGTAGAAAACACACTTGATTAAATTTAATAAATGGTAAAATATACATTTTTGAAGATTTAATAAAATCTATGTAAAGCATTGCATAGCTTTATATTGCACTGTAAAGCCTGTTATGTCTATCTTTATGGCGTTAAGTTCAAGTTTCAAACCTGTGTGTCCTCTATCTTGTTTACTAAGCTGCTCAGTTGCTCACTGTGTGTGCGCAGTAGCCTCCTCTGTGGGGGCTGTGTGCTGTCTTCTGTAAACACTATAAGAAAGGAAAATGTAAAACACCATTGAGTTTGTGTCCACCATATGGATAAGATAAGATAACCTTTTATTAATCCCACAGTGGGGAAATTTCACTCTTACATGTGATGGTTTTTTCAGTGACTTCAGGTGCCTCATCAAGAATGAATGGGTCTCTGTAAATAATATTAAAAATGTATTCTAGACCAGCTCTATATGTAAAGTGCCATAAGAACGTTTTATGATTTGGTGCTGTTTAAATTAAATTGACTTGACCTGGTGACCAAACACATTCAGACAAGAATACAAGGTCATCATGTCGGGGCTTGTCAACAGGTGACATGACAGTGACAACAATGACAGAGACATTTTCGTTCACATGCTGCAGCAGGGTACACGGGTAGAGTTGACATTCAGGTGCTGTAAGGGAAAATATCATGTGACATACAGTCCAGTATTGAGTACAGCAATCCTTTTGTGGTCTTGTGCATGATACTGTTTTGTCAAAGATACGACTGGTCTGCACTTGTAGTGAACTCCTAAACCGTAGGTGAACTACCTTTTTTAAAACAGTGCCAAAACAATATATCGGTATATCATATACATGTCTTTGTTTTATTCTCTGGTTAGAACAAGGGAATTATCCAAAGATCCTGACAGATGGTCTTTTATGGGATTGAGACAAAGCATTAGCTACCTTTTTCTGACTGTGGAGTGGAAGATGGGGGCAGTGGTTCCCATGTTTAAAAGGGGGGTCGGAGGGTGTGCTCAGCCTCCCTGGCAACATTTACTCCAGGGTGCTGTAAAGGAGGCTCCAAACAATTGTCAAACCTCAGGTGCAGGAGAAACAGTGCAGTTTCCGGTGGCCTTGAAATAGTGGAACATCACTTTACCCTTTAAGATTTATTTGGTGGGGGCATGGAAGTTTGCCCATCCCTTCTACATGTGTTTTATGGACTTAGAGAGGGATTGTGATCATGGGCTCTTGTGTGGAGTAATGTGGGAGAATGGGGTCTGGTTCCTTTACATCAAAAAGAGTGAGTTGAGGTAATTGAGGTAGACCCAGACCATGGAGGGATTACGTATCTCATTTGGCCTGGGAAGATCTCAGGATCCCCCCGGGGAAGCTTGAATTTATTTCTGGGGAGAGGAGTGTCTGGACAATCTTGCTTAGCCTGCTACCTCTGTTATGACTTAGAGTCACAAGGTGTATTTGTCTTTGAGAGCGATTGTGATTGTTCTGAGGGTGGCACTGTTTACCTTGTTCTGTTTCTCTTACTTTCAAATGGCACCCGCCCATCCCAACTCCTTCTCTCTTTCAGACTCCCAACCACACCGTGCCGTGCCATGCCGAGCTGAGCTGAACTACATTGTGCTGAGATGATTAGTGGATCTCAATCATTGTTATAATGTTACTGTGCTGTGCTATTGCTCCAATGTAAATAATTTAAACATGCAGTTCGGATAACTACAGGAGGGACAAGCTTTTCATGTTTTTATACGTTTATGTTAGGGGTTGAGGTAAGATCCCTGTATTTTCTTTTGTTTCCTTTTGGGATCAAGTAAGTCAGTTGATTTTGTTTACATATTGTTTTTATTATTATTATATGGCCCCAGAGCTGGCTCTAGCCATTTTGGTGCCCTAAGCGAGATTATGGCGCGCACACACCCAGCAGCACCCCCTCCAGCAGGTGGCGCCCTAAGCAGCCGCATATATGGCATTGAGTCATCTAACTACTTGTCCATTGTCTTGCACAAGACTAAAACAACTATAAAGACGATTTCTTCTTTCTCACTTCTCTTTACAGTCTCTTTATTTGTCCAACAGAGACAGGAACACAGGAAGACATAACAAATTGAAGCACCTGCAAAACTGATGATCTGACCTAGAACAAAGGGAAGCAGGCGCTCTAAATGGAGTGACTGATTTGGAAGTGGAGACCGGTGGTCAGATGGATGAGGTGACGGGTTGATTCCAGACAGGAGGTTTTTGAGTGGCTGAGCGGGGAAATAAGACAACGAGGAAGGGAAGACCGCTCCACACACACACACATACTGTGATGGCATGTGCGGGTTTGCAGTTTAATTTCAGTGTCAGTTGCAGTGTAATATCCAGTTGCAGTGCCGAGTAGAGTGTAATTTCTGTGTCAGGTGAGTGAAACTGGTGATTGCCCTTGCACTTGTTTTTTTGCCCATGTGGACAGCATGAAAGGGAAACCTAGTGACACAGACTGTGTCTGATATATCTGTATACATGGCTGCAACTGCATGAAATTGTAATAAATAAAGTACACTGCCTTGAGAACGAGCTCCTGGTACATGGTGACAAAGCATTAGCTGCCTTTTTCTGACTCTAGTAAACAGAAAGCTAAAATAGATGGTCAAGCTAGTTAGACTTCACTTTTAAACTGTACAGAAAACGATGTGTTAATGCTTCAAAACGATGCTGCGGTACCGTAAGCCAGAAAGCAGGCAGAACTGTACAGTGCATCCGTAAATTATTCACAACGCTTCACAACGCTTCACTTTTTCCACATTTTGTTGTCAGAGCCTTATTCCCAAAATGGATTAAATTCATTTTCTTCCTCAAAATTCTACACACAACTTGAATTTTTTTTTTTTGAGATTTTTGCAAATTTATTAAAAATAAAAAACTAAAAAAAAATCACATGTACATAAGTATTCACAGCCTTTGCTCAATACTTTGTTGATGCACCTTTGGCAGCAATTATAGCCTCAAGTCCTCAAGTCTTTTTGAATATGATGCCACAAGCTTGGCACACCTATCTTTGGGCAGTTTCGCCCATTCCTCTTTGCAGCACCTCTCAAGCTCCATCAGGTTGGATGGAAAGAAGCGTCGGTGCACAGCCATTTTCAGATCTCTCCAGAGATGTTCAACCAGATTCAAGTCTGGGCTCTGGCTGGGCCACTCAAGGACATTCACAGAGTTGTCCTGAAGCCACTTCCTTTGTTATCTTGGCTGTGTGCTTAGGGTCATTCCCTAACTGTCGCCCCAGTCTGAGCAGGACTGGAGCAGGTTTTCATCCAGGATGTCTCTGTACATTGCTGCATTCATCTTTCCCTCTATCCTGACTAGTCTCCCAGTTCCTGCCGCTGAAAAACATCCCCACAGCATGATGCTGCCACCACCATGCTTCACTGTAGGGATGGTATTGGCCTGGTGATGAGCGGTGCCTGGTTTCCTCCAAACATGACGCCTGCATGGCATTAAGGCCAAAAGAGTTCAAACTTTGTCTCATCAGACCAGAGAATTTTGTTTCTCATGGTCTGAGAGTCCTTCAGGTGCATTTTGGCAAACTCCAGGCGGGCTGCCATGTGCCTTTTACTCAGGAGTGGCTTCCGTCTGGCCACTCTACCATACAGGCCTGATTGGTGGATTGCTGCAGAGATGGTTGTCCTTCTGGAAGGTTCTCCTCTCTCTACAGAGGTACGCTGGAGCTCTGACAGAGTGACCATCGGGTTCTTGGTCACCTCCCTGACTAAGGCCCTTTTTCCCTGATCGCTCAGTTTAGATGGCCAGCCAGCTCTAGGAAGAGTCTGGTGGTTCTGAACTTCTTCCATTTATGGATGATGGAGGCCACTGTGCTCATTGGGACCTTAAAGCAGCAGAAATTTTTCTGTACCCTTCCCCAGATCTTGTGCCTCGAGACAATCCTGTCTCTGAGGTCTACCAACAATTCCTTTGACTTCATACTTGGTTTGTGCTCTGACATGCACTGTCAACTGTGGGACCTTATATAGACAGGTGTGTGCCTTTCCAAATCAAGTCCAATCAACTGAATTTACGAGAGGTGGATTCCAATTAAGCTGCAGAAACATCTCAAGGATGATCAGTGAAAACAGGATGCACCAAAGGCTGTGAATACTTATGTACATGTACATGATTTCTTAGTTTTTTATTTTTAATAAATTTGCAAAAATCTCAAAAAAACTTTTTTCATGGTTGTCATTATGTGGTGTTGTGTGTAGAATTTTGAGGAAGAAAATGAATTTAATCCATTTTGGAATAAGGCTGTAACATAACAAAATGTGGAAAAAGTGAAGCGTTGTGAATACTTTCCGGATGCACTG
Organism: Scortum barcoo; assembly: GCA_023238725.1. Classification (NCBI taxonomy): domain Eukaryota; kingdom Metazoa; phylum Chordata; class Actinopteri; order Centrarchiformes; family Terapontidae; genus Scortum; species Scortum barcoo. Next base: position 15,935,055 of record CM041540.1, on the reverse strand, counting down.
TATATGGCTGGGGTGATTGCGGTCTCTGATGATCTTGTTGACCTTCCTACACCGCTGGGTGTAGAGGTGCCTCCATGGACTGGCAGCTCCGTCCTGGTGATGTGCTGAGCAGTCTTCACCACCCTCAGTACAGCCTTACAGTTGATGGGGGTGCAGCTCCCATACCAGGCGATGATGCAGCCAGTCAGGATACTCTCTGTGGTGCACCTGTAGACCTGTAGCTGTCTGGCTGACTTGGTAATAAAGTCACTGTGGTGAGTCCAGGTCAGGTTCTCGTTGATGTGAACCCAGAGGAACCTGAACCTACTGACTCTCTCCACTGTAGTCCTGTTGATGGAGAGGGGGGCGTGTTCCCATCCCTGTTTTCTGAAGTCCATGATCAGCTCCATTGCTATGCTGACACTGAGATGGAGGTTGTTGTCCCGGCATCAAGATGTCAGGGCTCTGACCTCCTCTCTGTAGGCCATCTCATCATCGCCTGGTGATTAGAGGCCGATCACGGTCGTGTTGTCAGCAAATTTGATGATGGTGTTGGAGCCAGCCATGCAGTCATGCATGAATAGGGAGTACAGGAGAGGGCTAATCACACAGCCCTGCAGGGAACCGGTGTTGAGAATTGACGTGGGTCATCTGTCCTTGTGGTTGTTAGTCGAGACGACCTATTTCCTTATTACTGCACTTTGATGATCTGGGATGTAACTGAGTTTGAAGTATTTGAAATGAGAGAGTGGACAAGAATTTGAAAATCAAATTTTACATGTATTTTTTACATTTCTTTGTCTTTTTTTAATGTGTTTTATTGAATTTTCAATTTTCAAGTAAAACAAACAACAGACATATAAGAGAAAACCACAATTTAAAAAAAAACTAAACAAAACAACACACTATATAGCTCAGCAACAATAACTGCAACAGCAATAACTGCTCAGAGCTTGTGCTGAGCAGCCTGCAGGGGTCTTTATAGACATCTTCAACCTGTCACTTGCCCAGACAGCAGTACCAGTGTTCTTCAAGACCACCTCCATTGTGCCAGTGCCGAAACACTCCTCTCCGACGTGCCTGAATGACTACCGCCCCGTAGCACTCACACCCACCATTGTGATGAAGTGCTTTGAGCGGCTGGTCCTCTGTGCAGCGGCACACCTCAAGACATGCCTGCCCCCACACTGGACCCACACCAATTTGCCTACTGAAGCAGGATGCTGTTATCTACAGCGCTGCACTGTGTACTCTCCCATCTGGAGAACAAGAACACTTATGCAAGGATGCTGTTTGTTGATTTCAGCTCGGCATTCAACACAGTTATTCCCTCCAAGCTAATCACTAAACTTGGGGATCTTGGAATCAGTACCCCCCTCCGCTACTGGATTATGGACTTTCTGACCAACAGACCTCAGCATGTCAGGTCAGGTCACAACTGCTCCTCCACCATCACACTCAACACTGGTGCACCACAGGGCTGTGTGCTGAGCCTGTTCCTCTACTCCCTCTTCACCCATGACTGCAGGCCTATGTATGGATCCAACTCCATCATAAAGTTTGCAGATGACATCACGGTGATTGGACTCATCAGTGATAATGATGAGTCACACTACAGGGCAGAGGTCAAGCACTTAGCCGCGCATCCTGCACATACTCTTTTTCAGCTCCTGCCCTCCAGGAAGCGTTACAGGAGCCTCCAGACTAAAACCAGCAGGTTTAGGAACAGCCTTTTTTCCTACAGCTGTTTCTCTACTGAACTCTGTCCCCTGCTGATCCTCCTGCCCCCCCCCCCCCACATTACATTGTCCAATGTCATTGCGCTCCTGTTTCACCACACAATTGTGTATACATACCTGTATATAGTGTTCACATTCAACTCGGCTCCTGTACATACTTGCTTATATCCATCCTTACACTTGCCATCTGTATATTAGTATAGCCCTTCTGTATATTAGTATAGCACACATGTATATATATATTTGTTCATACCATATCTATATAGTTTTTATATACTTATGCTAACTTAAACCCACATATTTACTGCCCTTAACTGTACATAACTGTACATAATGGCCCTTTTCCTCTAGTACCTACTCGGCTCACATTAGCTACCTTTTTCTGACCGTGGAGTGGAAGATGGGGGCAGTGGTTCCCATGTTTAAAAGGGGGGTCGGAGGGTGTGCTCAGCCTCCCTGGCAACATTTACTCCAGGGTGCTGTAAAGGAGGCTCCAAACAATTGTCAAACCTCAGGTGCAGGAGAAACAGTGCAGTTTCCGGTGGCCTTGAAATAGTGGAACATCACTTTACCCTTTAAGATTTATTTGGTGGGGGCATGGAAGTTTGCCCATCCCTTCTACATGTGTTTTATGGACTTAGAGAGGGATTGTGATCATGGGCTCTTGTGTGGAGTAATGTGGGAGAATGGGGTCTGGTTCCTTTACATCAAAAAGAGTGAGTTGAGGTAATTGAGGTAGACCCAGACCATGGAGGGATTACGTATCTCATTTGGCCTGGGAAGATCTCAGGATCCCCCCGGGGAAGCTTGAATTTATTTCTGGGGAGAGGAGTGTCTGGACAATCTTGCTTAGCCTGCTACCTCTGTTATGACTTAGAGTCACAAGGTGTATTTGTCTTTGAGAGCGATTGTGATTGTTCTGAGGGTGGCACTGTTTACCTTGTTCTGTTTCTCTTACTTTCAAATGGCACCCGCCCATCCCAACTCCTTCTCTCTTTCAGACTCCCAACCACACCGTGCCGTGCCATGCCGAGCTGAGCTGAACTACATTGTGCTGAGATGATTAGTGGATCTCAATCATTGTTATAATGTTACTGTGCTGTGCTATTGCTCCAATGTAAATAATTTAAACATGCAGTTCGGATAACTACAGGAGGGACAAGCTTTTCATGTTTTTATACGTTTATGTTAGGGGTTGAGGTAAGATCCCTGTATTTTCTTTTGTTTCCTTTTGGGATCAAGTAAGTCAGTTGATTTTGTTTACATATTGTTTTTATTATTATTATATGGCCCCAGAGCTGGCTCTAGCCATTTTGGTGCCCTAAGCGAGATTATGGCGCGCACACACCCAGCAGCACCCCCTCCAGCAGGTGGCGCCCTAAGCAGCCGCATATATGGCATTGAGTCATCTAACTACTTGTCCATTGTCTTGCACAAGACTAAAACAACTATAAAGACGATTTCTTCTTTCTCACTTCTCTTTACAGTCTCTTTATTTGTCCAACAGAGACAGGAACACAGGAAGACATAACAAATTGAAGCACCTGCAAAACTGATGATCTGACCTAGAACAAAGGGAAGCAGGCGCTCTAAATGGAGTGACTGATTTGGAAGTGGAGACCGGTGGTCAGATGGATGAGGTGACGGGTTGATTCCAGACAGGAGGTTTTTGAGTGGCTGAGCGGGGAAATAAGACAACGAGGAAGGGAAGACCGCTCCACACACACACACATACTGTGATGGCATGTGCGGGTTTGCAGTTTAATTTCAGTGTCAGTTGCAGTGTAATATCCAGTTGCAGTGCCGAGTAGAGTGTAATTTCTGTGTCAGGTGAGTGAAACTGGTGATTGCCCTTGCACTTGTTTTTTTGCCCATGTGGACAGCATGAAAGGGAAACCTAGTGACACAGACTGTGTCTGATATATCTGTATACATGGCTGCAACTGCATGAAATTGTAATAAATAAAGTACACTGCCTTGAGAACGAGCTCCTGGTACATGGTGACAAAGCATTAGCTGCCTTTTTCTGACTCTAGTAAACAGAAAGCTAAAATAGATGGTCAAGCTAGTTAGACTTCACTTTTAAACTGTACAGAAAACGATGTGTTAATGCTTCAAAACGATGCTGCGGTACCGTAAGCCAGAAAGCAGAAAGCAGAACTGTACAGTGCATCCGTAAATTATTCACAACGCTTCACTTTTTCCACATTTTGTTGTCAGAGCCTTATTCCCAAAATGGATTAAATTCATTTTCTTCCTCAAAATTCTACACACAACTTGAATTTTTTTTTTTTAGATTTTTGCAAATTTATTAAAAATAAAAAACTAAGAAATCACATGTACATAAGTATTCACAGCCTTTGCTCAATACTTTGTTGATGCACCTTTGGCAGCAATTATAGCCTCAAGTCCTCAAGTCTTTTTGAATATGATGCCACAAGCTTGGCACACCTATCTTTGGGCAGTTTCGCCCATTCCTCTTTGCAGCACCTCTCAAGCTCCATCAGGTTGGATGGGAAGCGTCGGTGCACAGCCATTTTCAGATCTCTCCAGAGATGTTCAACCAGATTCAAGTCTGGGCTCTGGCTGGGCCACTCAAGGACATTCACAGAGTTGTCCTGAAGCCATTCCTTTGTTATCTTGGCTGTGTGCTTAGGGTCATTCCCTAACTGTCGCCCCAGTCTGAGCAGGACTGGAGCAGGTTTTCATCCAGGATGTCTCTGTACATTGCTGCATTCATCTTTCCCTCTATCCTGACTAGTCTCCCAGTTCCTGCCGCTGAAAAACATCCCCACAGCATGATGCTGCCACCACCATGCTTCACTGTAGGGATGGTATTGGCCTGGTGATGAGCGGTGCCTGGTTTCCTCCAAACACATGACATGCCTGCATGGCATTAAGGCAAAAGAGTTCAAACTTTGTCTCATCAGACCAGAGAATTTTGTTTCTCATGGTCTGAGAGTCCTTCAGGTGCATTTTGGCAAACTCCAGGCGGGCTGCCATGTGCCTTTTACTCAGGAGTGGCTTCCGTCTGGCCACTCTACCATACAGGCCTGATTGGTGGATTGCTGCAGAGATGGTTGTCCTTCTGGAAGGTTCTCCTCTCTCTACAGAGGTACGCTGGAGCTCTGACAGAGTGACCATCGGGTTCTTGGTCACCTCCCTGACTAAGGCCCTTTTTCCCTGATCGCTCAGTTTAGATGGCCAGCCAGCTCTAGGAAGAGTCTGGTGGTTCCGAACTTCTTCCATTTATGGATGATGGAGGAGGCCACTGTGCTCATTGGGACCTTAAAAGCAGCAGAAATTTTTCTGTACCCTTCCCCAGATTTGTGCCTCGAGACAATCCTGTCTCTGAGGTCTACCGACAATTCCTTTGACTTCATACTTGGTTTGTGCTCTGACATGCACTGTCAGCTGTGGGACCTTATATAGACAGGTGTGTGCCTTTCCAAATCAAGTCCAATCAACTGAATTTACGAGAGGTGGATTCCAATTAAGCTGCAGAAACATCTCAAGGATGATCAGTGAAAACAGGATGCACCAAAGGCTGTGAATACTTATGTACATGTGATTTCTTAGTTTTTCATTTTTAATAAATTTGCAAAAATCTCAAAAAACTTTTTTCACATGGTGTCATTATGTGGTGTTGTGTGTAGAATTTTGAGGAAGAAAATGAATTTAATCCATTTTGGAATAAGGCTGTAACATAACAAAATGTGGAAAAAGTGAAGCGTTGTGAATACTTTCCGGATGCACTGTATATGGCTGGGGTGATTGCGGTCTCTGATGATCTTGTTAACCTTCCTACACCGCTGGGTGTAGAGGTGCCTCCATGGATGGCAGCTCCGTCCTGGTGATGTGCTGAGCAGTCTTCACCACCCTCAGTACAGCCTTACAGTTGATGGGGGTGCAGCTCCCATACCAGGCGATGATACAGCCAGTCAGGATACTCTCTGTGGTGCACCTGTAGACCTGTAGCTGTCTGGCTGACTTGGTAATAAAGTCACTGTGGTGAGTCCAGGTCAGGTTCTCGCTTGATGTGAACCCAGAGGAACCTGAACCTACTGCTACTGACTCTCCACTGTAGTCCTGTTGATGGAGAGGGGGGCGTGTTCCCATCCCTGTTTTCTGAAGTCCATGATCAGCTCCATTGCTATGCTGACACTGAGATGGAGGTTGTTGTCGTGGCATCAAGATGTCAGGGCTCTGACCTCCTCTCCGTAGGCCATCTCATCATCGCCTGTGATTAGGCCGATCACGGTCGTGTTGTCAGCAAATTTGATGATGGAGCCATGCAGTCATGCATGATGAATAGGGAGTACAGGAGAGGGCTAATCACACAGCCCTGCAGGGAACCGGTGTTGAGAATTGACGTGGGTCATCTGTCCTTGTGGTTGTTAGTCGAGACGACCTATTTCCTTATTACTGCACTTTGATGATCTGGGATGTAACTGAGTTTGAAGTATTTGAAATGAGAGAGTGGACAAGAATTTGAAAATCAAATTTTACATGTATTTTTTACATTTCTTTGTCTTTTTTTAATGTGTTTTATTGAATTTTCAATTTTCAAGTAAAACAAACAACAGACATATAAGAGAAAACCACAATTTAAAACAAAACTAAACAAAACAACACACTATATAGCTCAGCAACAATAACTGCAACAGCAATAACTGCTCAGAGCTTGTGCTGAGCAGCCTGCAGGGGTCTTTATAGACATCTTCAACCTGTCACTTGCCCAGACAGCAGTACCAGCGTGTTCTTCAAGACCACCTCCATTGTGCCAGTGCCGAAACACTCCTCTCCGACGTGCCTGAATGACTACCGCCCCAGTAGCACTCACACCCATTGTGATGAAGTGCTTTGAGCGGCTGGTCCTCTGTGCAGCCGGCACACCTCAAGACATGCCTGCCCCCACACTGGACCCACACCAATTTGCCTACTGAAGCAGGATGCTTTATCTACAGCGCACTGCACTGTGTACTCTCCCACCTGGAGAACAAGAACACTTATGCAAGGATGCTGTTTGTTGATTTCAGCTCGGCATTCAACACAGTTATTATTCCCTCCAAGCTAATCACTACCATCACCACCATCACACTCAACACTGGTGCACCACAGGGCACCACAGGGCTGTGTGCTGAGCCTGTTCCTCTACTCCCTCTTCACCCATGACTGCAGGCCTATGTATGGATCCAACTCCATCACAATAAAGTTTGCAGATGACACCACGGTGATTGGACTCATCAGTGATAATGATGAGTCACACTACAGGGCAGAGGTCAAGCACTTAGCCGCATCCTGCACATACTCTTTTTCAGCTCCTGCCCTCCAGGAAGCGTTACAGGAGCCTCCAGACTAAAACCAGCAGGTTTAGGAACAGCTTTTTTCCCTACAGCTGTTTCTCTACTGAACTCTGTCCCCTGCTGATCCTCCTGCCCCCCCCATTGTCCAATGTCATTGCGCTCCTGTTTCACCACACAATTGTGTATACATACCTGTATATAGTGTTCACATTCAACTCGGCTCCTGTACATACTTGCTTATATCCATCCTTACACTTGCCATCTGTATATTAGTATAGCCTGCTTCTGTATATTAGTATAGCACACATGTATATATATATTTATATATATTTGTTCATACCATATCTATATAGTTTCTATATACTTATGCTAACTTAAACCCACATATTTACTGCCCTTAACTGTACATAACTGTACATAATGGCCCTTTTCCTCTAGTACCTACTCGGCTCACCTCGCCTCGCCTCGGCTCGCTGCATTTCGTTACTCTGTATTTATACATGTGTAATGACAATAAAGTTGAATCTAATCTAATCAAATCTAATCTAAAGAAAGACATCAAAAACAGGACATTCTCTATGGGCACATCCACCAAACACTGCACATCATTCTGAGTCACCATCACTATATCACCATAGCTGGGACTTTACATCTCATGTTTCATATAAAACCTCTACAAAATAGCAGATACATTCACATTTACATATTCAAGAAAGGGTTTCCACATTTTGGTAAAGTTATTTGTCCTGGAGTGTATTAGACAAGTCAAATCGTCTAATGGGATGTATTCCATTATTATCTTCTACCATCCGGAAATTGTGGGGGCCTTACAGGAAATCCACGGAATTAATATATTTTTCCTTGCACAGAATGTCAAGATGTTAAACAATTTCCTATCATGTACATTATTAATGTGCATATTAGGAAGACCGAGCATTTTTGTAACTCAGGGCAGGAGCAATAACAATGTGTCAGAGTACCGGTATTTATTTTGCATTTAAAACACAATGAAGAAACAGTAGACTTGAATTTGGAGAGGCGGTCAGGTGATAAATGCACTCTGTGTAGTATCTTGAGTTGTAAAGCCCTGGTTCGGTTACAGATTGAAATTTGTTTTGTATTGTTCCACATATCCTCCCACATATCATCTGTAATCTCCACATCCAGTTCACTCTCCCAGGTCTGTCCCAGGTCCCTAGAACTGACAGCTGGATAATTTCTCAGAATATTATATAAGACACTGAATGATGTATTTCTTACAGTACAAAATCTCTACTTTTCAATACTAGAGACATTAAAATCAGTTAACAAAGTCTAAAAAAAGTCAATTTGAAAGAGGACATTTAGACATTGAGGCTTCAATATCCAACCAAACTGAAGTAGTATTATTATGAACCCAGTCTGCTACATATTGCAAAAGGGCACTTATTTGATATTTTTTTGATATTATCCAAATTTACAGGGAGGTCAGGGAGATCAAGGCCTCCCACATCACTTGGAAGTTGTAGGGTGGTCATTTTTATAAGGGGTCTTCGTTTATGCCAAATGAAAGAGCTAAACCATCCATTTATCTTATGTATTATTTTATGTGTAAATAGAATAGGGATAATTCTCATTGGACAGAGCAAACGAGGAAGAACATTCATTTTCAGGACTGAAATTTTGCCTAACCATGATATAGGAAGATAGTTCCAACGCTCAAGATCCTGTTTGATTTTATCAAATAGTGGACTGAAATTGGCTTTGAACATCTGGTGGAACTCTGGTATAATGAATATTCCCAGATATACAAATCCTGTGGGGGACCACTTGAAAGGGAGGGGAGAGGGCTAGCTCGGCATGTGAAACCGACCACCTAGTGGTATAGCTTCAGATTTGGAAAAATGTATTTTATATCCAGAGAAAGCACCAAATTGAGTAATGTTTTGTATTAGGTGATGAACTGATGCGTCAGGATTAGACATAAATAATGGAGCATTGAGGACAATTATGGAGCAATTTTATGACATTTCTGACCAATGGCCAGTACAGATATTGAAGCCACAGCCAATGGCTCAATTACCAAAGCAAATAGTAGTGGGGACAGAGGACATCCATGCCTGCTCCCTCTTTGAACCTCACAGTTTCCTGATCTGACCCTGTTAGTTAGAACTGCTGCCACTAAATGGTTATAGAGGACCTTCACCCATTTAATAAAATTACTGCCGAGACCAAATTGTTCTAGGGTGAAAAATAGATAAGGCCATTCGACCTGGTCAAAGGCCTTTTCTGCATCTAAAGACACCACAAGCCCATCTGTTTTCCGTTGATGACGTATCTGAATCACATTTAATAATCTTTTGACATTGTTACATGAACTGCGGCCTTTAATAAAGCCTGTTTGATCTTCCTTAATTAAGCAAGGCAGAAGGTTTTCCAAACGGGACGCCAGACAAGACTTTCGACAAGATTTTGAGGTCCACATTGAGCAATGAGATGGGTCTATAAGAAGTGCAGTTTTCTGGACACTTCCCTTTTTTGAGAATTAAAGAAATATTGGCTTCTCTTAATGACGGGGGTAAGACGCCAGGTATCAAATGAGTGATTTAACATGTTTAGATAACTAACATGTTTAGATTAACAAATCTCTGAATTCTTTATAAAATTCACTAGGGAGCCCATCAGGGCCTGGCGCCTTCCCACCCTGAAGTGACTTAATGGCTTCTTGTACCTCATGTTTAGTTCTATCTATGACTGAGGCAATGGTGTGCGAAGCCATTTGTTTTTAAATATATGCTAAATATTTAACTGATTTATCTTCATATTCAAACAACTTCTGTTTTGCAAATCTTAATTTGTCTGAGACAGTCTGTGTTAATAAAGAATCTAATGTGCAGTGAATGGTAGCTATCTCCTTTAATCTGGACCCTGTAGGTTTCTTAATATATTCCTTCTCTGCTATAGCAAGCCTTATTTCCAATACTTTCTGTTGTTCTGCAATTTTGCGTTTTTTGCTGGCCATGTAGGAAATTATCAATCCCCTTGCATAGAGGTCTCCCAGAGCAAAGATGGACTACTGGCTCAAGGTGAATTGAGAGAGAAAAAGGTTTTAAATTCTGATATACAGTGGGGCAAAAAAGTATTTAGTCAGCCACCAATTGTGCAAGTTCTCCCACTTAAAAAGATGAGAGAAGGCCTGTAGTAATTTCATCATAGGTACACTAGGTACACTTCAACTATGAGAGACAGAATGGGGGGAAAGAATCCAGGAAATCACATTGTAGGATTTCTTAATGAATTCAATTGGTAAATTCCTCGGTAAAATTAAGTATTTGGTCACCTACAAACAAGCAAGGTTTCTGGCTCTCACAGACCTGTAACTTCTTCTTTAAGAGGCTCCTCTGTCCTCCACTTCGTTACCTGTATTAATGGCACCTGTTTGAACTCATTATCAGTATAAAAGACACCTGTCCACAACCTCAAACAGTCAGACTCCAAACTCCACTATGGCCAAGACCAAAGAGCTGTCAAAGGACACCAGAAACAAAATTGTAGACCTGCACCAGGCTGGGAAGACTGAATCTGCAATAGGTAAGCAGCTTGGTGTGAAGAAATCAACTGTGGGAGCAATTATTAGAAAATGGAAGACATACAAGACCACTGATAATCTCCCTCGATCTGGGGCTCCACGCAAGATCTCCACCCCGTGGGGTCAAAATGATCACGAAGAACGGTGAGCAAAAATCCCAGAACCACACGGGGGGACCTAGTGAATGACCTGCAGAGAGCTGGGACCAAAGTAACAAAGGCTACCATCAGTAACACACTACGCCGCCAGGGACTCAAATCCTGCAGTGCCAGACGTGTCCCCCTGCTTAAGCCAGTACATGTCCAGGCCCGTCTGAAGTTTGCTAGAGAGCATTTGGATGATCCAGAAGAGGATTGGGAGAATGTCATATGGTCAGATGAAACCAAAATAGAACTTTTTGGTAAAAACTCAACTTGTCGTGTTTGGAGGAGAAAGAATGCTGAGTTGCATCCAAAGAACACCATACCTACTGTGAAGCATGGGGGTGGAAACATCATGCTTTGGGGCTGTTTTTCTGCAAAGGGACCAGGACGACTGATCCGTGTAAAGGAAAGAATGAATGGGGCCATGTATCGTGAGATTTTGAGTGAAAACCTCCTTCCATCAGCAAGGGCATTGAAGATGAAACGTGGCTGGGTCTTTCAGCATGACAATGATCCCAAACACACCGCCCGGGCAACGAAGGAGTGGCTTCGTAAGAAGCATTTCAAGGTCCTGGAGTGGCCTAGCCAGTCTCCAGATCTCAACCCCATAGAAAATCTTTGGAGGGAGTTGAAAGTCCGTGTGTGTGCCCAGCGACAGCCCCAAAACATCACTGCTCTAGAGGAGATCTGCATGGAGGAATGGGCCAAAATACCAGCAACAGTGTGTGAAAACCTTGTGAAGACTTACAGAAAATGTTTGACATCTGTCATTGCCAACAAAGGGTATATAACAAAGTATTGAGATGAACTTTTGTTATTGACCAAATACTTATTTTCCACCATAATTTGCAAAAAAATCAGACAATGTGATTTTCTGGATTTTTTTTTTTCTCATTTTGTCTCTCATAGTTGAGGT
>CM041540.1:15905904-15922904 GCA_023238725.1 Scortum barcoo | reverse complement strand
ATATATATATATATATATATATATATATATATATATATATATATATATATATATATATATATATATATATATATATATATATATATATATATATATATATATATATATATACATATATATATATATATATATATATATATATATACAATGGGGGAAATAAGTATTGGACAATTTTTTCTCATTATATTTATTTGCAAGATTTCTTCCATTCATGTGACATTTCTTCCAGGTATTACTGGTATTAACTCAAATAATCCACACATGAAAAGAAATCAATAACAAGATTCAAGTCCATAAATAATGATTATGTGGAATTAAGTGCAAATAACACAGGAAAAAAAGTATTGAACACACTATCTGAGACTCAGCTTTAATACTTTGTGGAGAAGCCTTTGTTTGCAATGACTGCTTCCAGACGCTTCTTGTATGATATGAACTAATCGCCCACACTACTCAGGTGTGATTTTTGCCCATTCCTCCACAGCGCAGATTGTCTTCAAATCTTGAATATTCTTTGGTGCCCTGCCCTCTGGTGAACCCTTATCTTTAGTTCTTTCCACAAATGTTCAATCGGATTTAAGTCAGGTGATTGACTGGGCCATTCTAACACATTGATTTTCTTTTTTTTTAAACCATTCGAGAGTCAACTTTGCCGTGTGCTTCGGATCGTTGTCCTGTTGAAAGGTCCAGCCACGCCTCTCATCTTCATCATCCTGGTGGATGGCAGCAGGTTCAAGAATCTTCAAGAATTTGCCGAAGAATGTTTCCATTCATTGCTCCTTCAATTATATGAAGTCTGCCAGTACCCCGAGATGAGAAACAACCCCATGCCATGATGTTTCCACCACCAAACTTCACTGTTGGTATAGTGTTATTTGGGTGATGTGCAGTGCCATTTCTCCTCCAAACATGGTGTGTAGTATGACAGCCAAAAAGTTCAAATTTGGTCTCATCTGACCAGACAACATTCTCCCAGTATTCCACAGGCTTATCCAGATGCTGTTTAGCAAACTTTAAATGAGCAACATGCAACATTTTTTTGAGGAGCGGACGGAGTCTTGCGGGCTGAGCGTCCATAGAGGCCATGGCGGTGGAGTTGCATTAAAGCCTATCGTTTCTCTGTAACACTTGTGTACCTGCTGCCTCCATGTCTTTCTGGAGCGCTTTCCGGGTGGTCCTTGGCTCTTTGAAACTCTTCTGAACTTTCTGATCTTTCTGATCCCTGGTCAAATTTGCGCGGCCCGTCCCTGTGCATGATAAGGTGATGCTTCTTCCACTTGCGGATAATGGCCCCAACGTTTACTGGAATAATACTCAGATTCTTTGAGATAAGTCTATAAAGTTCCAGTTCCATTCTGATGCTAGCAAGAGCTCCTTGCTTTTAATCAGGCTGCAAGGTTTGAAGAGCTCCTTGCTTTTACCCATCATGAGATGTGTTTGACTTGTGAAAAAACAACCTACCTGAACTTGGTGAAAAAACAACCTGTTTAAAGGGCATTTAGCATAACCCAGCTTAGTTTAGGAAGTTTACAAAGGTTTGACTAATTACTTTCAATTTGGTGCCTTTCCTTGCCATTTTATTTTTGCATAAACTACATGGTGTGTTCAATTTCATTGTGTTCATTTATGATTGAATCATAATCATTATCTTTTCATGTGTGGATTATTTGAGTTAATACCACCTGTGTGGATTATTTGAATGTTAAATACTTCTGGAAGAAATGTCAATGAAATGGCTTATTTCCCCCATGTATATATATATATATATATATATATATATATATATATATATATACAGCTACTAGATATATATATATATATATATATATAATATAGCGGTATCATAATATATACCAATATAAGCAGCTTACATGGTCTGGTGATCAGGAAATGTGGTGTGTCACGTTTGGAATAAGTTCAGTAGAAATGAAACAGCTTTTCAACTGAAAAAGCTGCAAAAAGCTGTAAAGTATTTAAATTTAAATTTTCTTTCCTTTAATTATAAAATTTAAATTTTCTTTCCTTTATAAAAATCAGTGCTTCACTGATATTTCACCTTCTTTATTCTAAATTAAAGAAAAAAAACAATTAAATTTGCTTACTTATTTTGAAGTACTGTACAGTACAGATTTAAAAAAAAAAAGCATTTAGCATTTAGTTTAGTTTTTTAATTTATTTTATTTTTATAAACTACATGATATCATGCCACCTGCTTCCAGTCAGCTACTAGAGGCTGGTTCTGTACATGCACAACACTTACAATTATGATAGGAAAAAAAAAACTAATTTTTGTATGCATGGGGAAAGTACCTGTCATTGCAGCCGCCCAAGTCAGATGGATTAATAGCGCACAGGCACATAATGCCCACTAAAGAATGTACCTCAGTTAAAAAAAAAAAAAGGTTTTAATCACTTTAAATTCATTTAATAAATCTAAACATGTCAATTAGATGGTAATCAGCATGAGAAACTAAGATCTAATTATACTGACCATTTACTCATGGTGATGAATTTGACATAGTCAGTTCATAGATTTCCACTGTACTGGTCTAAGATTTTTATCATGGGAAATACCATCTTGGATCTCAAACTCATCTATCCTCAGCACAGTATTATTTTAAATACTAATTATACATCCACTGCAAATGTAGATTACTCACTGTATGACAAACATATGATGTAGGACAAAATAATGGACAAGTAATCTTAAAAAAGCTTCTTGGTAGGTTTGAAATTGACACAACATCATTATCTAATTGGTTTGACATCTGTGTTTTTTTCTAGATTTCTCTTACTTCCCTTTTGTGACTGTGGTTATGATGGCTGGTTTAACCACTCTCATTCTCCTCATGGCTCTGTGTCTTGATATCATAAATCTTTGTGCCAAACCAAGACCCACAGCTGTTAATGCGGGTAAGTGAGAAGTTCCCCCATGTCTTCATCTGTCTCAAAATGGAGCACACTGACATTAAGCTATACTACCATACCATTTTATACATTGAATTATTTGTTTACATATTTTTGATAGCTATTGTATGGCATTCATTTAATATCATATATTTTTTTTTATAAAGACATGCATGAAAAAGCTTAAAAAGACATTATATCCTCTGTGATAGGTTTCCACTTCAAATCACCTTTCATGTCTGTTTTTAATTTTTGCCAGGAAACTCTGAGGAAATTGACCCCTGACATTAATCTTATTAAATCTTTTAACCCTTTTAAATAAATAAAATGTATAGGGGATCATTGCATTTATGGCATGACAAAGTGAAAATCTGTAAAAAATCTGTAGAGTTTTTTGTGTGTTATTATAATATTAGTTTTATTTACTTTTACTTTTAATTTTTTGAGCTGTCAAATGACAATTATGAAGTTTTTTTATGATTTATGTATTTGCCTCTTTTATGTAATTTTTGTTATTTGCCTTTTAATTGTGTGGCACTGTAGACAATTTAGGCAATTCTTAGACATTTTTCAAACTGTTTAAAGACATATATTGATAATACTTTTAATGTCTTCTGTTTTTAGTAGAAACTTCTAAATCAAGTCCAAACTGTAAAAAAGAAAAGTTGATTATAACTCTGTTTAAGGTTTCCATGCAACCAATTAAAAGAAAAAGTCTTGTGCTTACTATTGAATTTTGTACTTTGTATTGTTAAAGACCAATTATAACAAAGCGTAACTCATGGGTGAAATTGACAATGTACTAATATTTTTTCTCACAAGACAGAGCCATAATTACTAACATGTAATTACACAATATTCATGATACCAAATCACAAACACATACTATATATGTACATAGAATAACATTTTGTCCATTGTAGTATGTAAAGGTAAAGGTAAATATTGGATTGAGTCACAGCACTGTAGAAACCTCAACTGTCAAATCAAGTCATAGTCACTAAACTCAAAGTTTAAATCAAACCACTCCAAATCTTAAAACTTTCATGTATTAACTTCAAAGAGTTTAGTGTTTCTGTTTGTGTTGGTACTTTCATGCTCATGCAACGTGCAATGATGTTTCATGTAAAAGCAAGTGTAGAGTTTTACTTTGCACTGTACTTCATGTAATAGTATGCAATAGTATGGTGTAAGAGTATATCTAGTACTGAGACAGTTATTGAACATAAAAACTGCAGCTCATGGATGACTTCTGGAGGATGGATACAGTTCTTGCATTTCCTGACAGGGAGCTTTAATTACAAGCCATAATCATTTTAGAACACAAGAGGGAGCCAAATGCAAATACACAAGTAGGTGCTGGACATAACACCAAATCACAAATACACATGGAGTCTCTGAAAACAACTTAGTTTTCATCTATTTCAGTGTGGCTATTAACTTTAAACACTGGATTGAGGCACTTTCCCCATCCAAACAGTCACATCATATCAAAGTCAAGTCACCCCTTCTAATGGTAGAGCCCAGTCCAATTAGTAGGCCATGATTAGATATCCGGTGTTTCTTGAAAAAAAAAAAACATCCCCTTCATTAATTTCACTCACCAGTAGTACCAACACAGAGGGCTAAGCCAAAAAAAACCAAAAGGTTGTGCCGTAAAAGGTTGTCTGTGGTTAAACTTAGGCCACAGTGCAATGCAGCTTAACTTCGAAAAAACACTGTGAAGGCCAAATAAATAAAATTGAATGTTTGATGGGGTTTTTTTTTTGTTGTTGTTTTTTTTACAGCATATTTCTACTGAGGAATTAGAAAAACAAAATGTTTAACAGTATTTGATAAGTCATAGGTCCATTTGTCCTTCCTCAACTGCATTTCATCCTCTTAAGTTTTTTCTCAGGCTGTTCTATTTTCAGTCTGAACATTTTCTTGCAGTCAATACAGGCTGCAAGAGAAGACCACTGCTTTAGTGATTAATCTTCACAGATTTTGTGTCCACAGAATGTGAGCAAAATTTTGAATTTTGTGCTGCCACTCGCATCTTAAAACTCCAATTTAGTTGATTTGTATACACTATAAACACCTTCAGCTTTTCAGAGCTGACCTACATCTCTTCTTTGAGAGTTTAAAGGCAGGCATGAAAGTCTGAGCAGATTTTACATAGTTGGTAATTCAACCAAATGTATTCATAAAGACTTTCTTTGCAGTCAAACACAAACACCAGTCTGCCCTCCTGCCTGAGGCAGAAACACTGAAAGGAAAAAGCTGTGGTAAACTGACTACGTGTGGCTACAGATAGACAGGAAACTGACCCCCTCTCCTCAAAATTACATCTATATCCTAACAATCTGTAATGGTAATATGTTTTACAAGGCTGCCCAATGACATTTTCTATTAATATAATAAAGAAATTTCTTGTGTAATGTAAATATTTGCTAAGTGTCAAAATATTGATCTTGAATACACATGCAAAATGTTTACCACCAAAATATTTCATTTGTTTTCCTCTAATATCCACAGCTCATAACTCACAGATCAAGGTTAGGGCTAAATATGTATAAAAGTGATTTGAAGTGTGGAAAATACACCGGCCCTCATTTATAAAATAAAAGAAAACAGGGTGTCCATTCTTGTTTGACTACATTGCTAGCTTTAGCCGCCC
The DNA here is from genome assembly GCA_023238725.1 of Scortum barcoo. NCBI lineage: Eukaryota > Metazoa > Chordata > Actinopteri > Centrarchiformes > Terapontidae > Scortum > Scortum barcoo. Next base: position 15,917,338 of record CM041540.1, on the reverse strand, counting down.
AGCCTTTGACTCTTTGACCCTTGGACACTGGTCATACGCAATGAGTGTTTGGGCAGAACGCACAGGTAGGCAGACCAGGTAGACAGGCAGGTAGCATGTAGCACCATTACATTCACTCCAATTGAAATGGACGCCCTATTATGTCTGAATATAAAAAAAATACACCGCCTACTAGCTTTAATTCTTGATACGATGTTGTTGCTGCCTCTGACTAACAGATTAACAGTATATAACAAAAGATTATCTGAAACAACCACTTGTGTATTTTTTGCACCTGATGTTCTTTCTGATCTTCATAAGGAAATAAAACTTAAGCACTGTGGCTGAGCAAGTGACAGAGAAAGAAAAGCTGTGGTTTTTAACAGTCAGCCACGGACATTGTTTAAATATACATTCCCTGAGTTGCTTGTGAGGAAGTTTTATTGGGCAGATGTTTATAAGCAACATGTACTGTATGGTTTTTAAATAAAAAGTGTGGTTTAACTGTACAAAGAGAAGCAAGAAGTGTGTATTTCCTCGCTTGTCCTTTGCCTAAGAATAACACCTCTCATCTTCAGACAGGGTTACAATGTGCTTACAGTATAGTTAAATGAAAATAGAAGTTATAAAATAGCTGGTCTACATGTGTAGGTGTCGATAACTTCCACCCCCCTTTTTGTGCAGTTGTTTTTGCAACTGAAATGGAAACTTCAGTCACACCTCAGTCAGAGTCAAGGCGTCTGTCACCTGTGTACTGTTTGTTCTTTAACTAGCTTCATACGCTCTGGTACTAAAGCTTTCTATTTATTTAGCTTCATACGCTCTGGTACTAAAGCTGTCTATTTATAAACTACTTTTGAAAACTATTTTGAGACTTGATACCCTATTTTACTGACGACTCACTTTTACTTGCATTACTCCCACTGTAGCAAAGACCAAATCACAATGCTTTTAAAATATTAAAAGATATGCATGTGACATATCTTTGGTAATGACAAAGTACACTAATAATGGAAGATAACAAGTAAAACAAGTAAACTTGGTCACAGTTTAAATTTAAAACCTGATACAAGAAGTTCACATGCAATATTTGATTACTTATATGGTATCCATGGAGAATCATACTCCTCTTCTTGTCACATATTGAACACATGTTAGTACCTAAAATGATCATGGTCACCTGTATCCCATCAGAAAAAAAAACAAAAATGAAACTATGCTGGTGTTTTATAGTATCTGGAAATAATATTATAAAGAGTACAGTCTATGTCTGCTGTATATCTAAAGTATCTTGAGATGATCTGTTGCGATTTGATTTGGCAAGTAAAATTGAATTCAAATAGTTCATACTTAGGTTTCTTGGTCATACTATTCCAAATAACATTAATGTTAATAATAATGATGTTACTGCATTCAAAAGGCATCTTAGGAAAATGTAACCATTCACACGATGACTGTTGCACTGCACACAATAATTTAGACATGTTAAAATTTGAGACAGTAGAAAATAACTTTCCACACTAAAGACTTGAATTGGACGTTGTTTCACATCTTAAGAAACCAAAGTTTATGTGAGCAGTCTTTACCTGAATATTGCCAGAGGTGACATATTCAGGAGTTTTATAAAAATCTGAAGCTTAGCATTTTCTTGTTCACTGGCAAGTTGTGGACGATAACACAGTAACCGCTTCCTTGATTCATCACAGAACAAGAAAACAAGACGACAAGGGGAGCATAAACCAACCTTCTGTCAGTGGAAAATCCACAGGTTAACCTGAAAGCAACCACGAAGAAGACATTGCACCAGTTGTAAAAGCAGTGAGTGACAGTTCAAAATTTTAGAGTTCTGTTTTACGAAAAGGGGAATAATTATATTTTCTCTGAAACAGTCTGATCTGTAAATATTTGTTTATTACAATTGTTTAGCTTCAAACTGCTAAGTTATCTTAAATGTAGTCATTTAACTGTGCTCAAATGAAATGTAACATTTGAAAGACCATTTGTTTTATGTGTTACAACAGAAAAACGATGATTTCCATCTACGTGATCTTCACAGCTGTGGCAACAGCAGCTCTGGCAAAAGGTTAGTATAAAAAACTTTAGTATAAAAGTGTTATTGAAGTTAACAGTACAGTGTGCAAACAAATGTGCAGTAGAAAGGCAAAGTCTATAAAGACAAACACTAAATTTACAAATGCAGCTAAAAAAAATTCTTTCGAAATATAAGTGTAAATTTGGCAGAAAAATTATGACATCATAATAAAACGCTGAAAAGGGCTTTTATTATTTTCAACTTCCCTACTGAAGTTAAAGGCTACTGAAATTGTTTCTGTATTTTACATTAAACATTTTATTGTTTGTGTTTGTTTTATAGGGTCTATTGAATGCAATTTCTCTGAACATACTGAAGCTCGGTGTTCTGGAGCAGTGGGACAACTGCTGCTTTTTCATCTGCCATCCATAGCAAATACACTGATTAAATTGAAAAAAGATAATCAATATTTGATTTTAAAAATAGTCAAAAATCAGACAGAGATCACTGAATGAGGAATATGTCAATCAGTCTGAACTCCTACCCAACGGAACATTCAAACTAGGAAACGCAATGAAGAAACACTCTGGAGAATACCTGCTGGAACAATTTGGATCTAGATGGCATTTTAGTGAAAAAAGTCACAGTTCATCTGGAAATACAAGGTAAATAAAAAATAATGCATGTGTATAGGTAGATAGATAGATAGTAACTACAGTAACTACCCACTCTTAATGATGGTAACTATCTGTATATAAGTATGTATCTATAAGACATTTCAGCAGTGAGTTAAGGTTTGCAGAAGACTGTGCACTATTAGTCTAATCAGGATTTAAACAGATTATCTGTAATATTTTTTCTTTAATCAATTTTCTGAGATTACAAATATTTTTAATTATTTGTTTGTTTATTGTCTTTTAGCTATGTGCAGTACATGTATATACGTTCATATTTACACTTTCTAAGATGCTATTAGATTCAACTTCACATGTTATGCTTTTGATTTTTGGGAGCATTTTGCATTATTGGACAGCACAATAGAAAGAGACAGTAGGGGTAAAGAAAGTTTTTTTTCTGATGTGTCTTATGCTGATGTGTCCATAAGAAAAGTAGCAAGTGGATTTATTTTCTTAAACATGCTGCTGCAAAACATGCAATAAGTTTATCTTTGCGATGAGAAAGTTTAACAGTCAACCCTATAGAAAAGTGTTTTCCGTGTTTTAAAATAGAAATTGGAATAGTTAAAGTTCTACCAATCAGGGGTGCTGTAAAAGCAGAAAAGCCCTGGGTTGTCAGGAGCCCTCAAAATTACTTCATCACTTATCTGAGGAAATTATTTAGGCCCCCATGTGTTATATTTTAGCTTCTTGGAATTTCTGAAATAAACTAAGCCGTGGTAATTTCTTTTTACTAAAATCATTCAGGTAGCATCATGAATCAAATACAGCCTCTTTAGCATTTTGTTCATAATATCCTGGCTTAATGATTAAGCCATTCGCATAAACTACAATACAACTAATCTGGAGGCTGGATTTTGCTTAATTACATTCTGTAGATAAACCTTATCCACTCACAATATTCTTACAGTCATTACTTCTTAACTTCTTTCACCATGCAGACTCAACTACAGTGAACTCACCTTCAATCCTTCCAAGTCCTACCGAGTTCTCAACTGAAGGAGAAGGTGAGCAGTATTTAAGAGCTTTTTGTAATAAGTCATTAGATACAACTTGATTTTCTTAAAACATGCTGGTGCAAAAAAATGTGATTAAGACAAGCTGATGCACAGCCCAATTATGTCATGATTCATCAGCTTTTACCTCTGATCTACTGTATTAAACAAAAGGTGATGACAGGGTTTAGTCGCTATTGAGTTTGCAAGCTCTAGTCACTGTGTAATACTAAATGACCTTAGACCTCAAAAAGTTTTTTCTAATTAACTGGGAATGCAGCTAAACAAGACAAATCAAATTATGCTGTATTTGGGTAATAGCAGCAATAGGTTTCTACTCCACATTTTTTTATTATTTTATTTATTTATTTTACAGTGTAATGCATATGTAGAGTTCTACAACTCACCCAGATCTTCTGTACTTATGAGCTGCAGATCTGTACAGATCATCTGTCCATCATATTCTTTTGTTTTGTAAAATTGGTGAAAACATATTTTAACATAACTTCGAATGCAGCAGCAAATAGCTGTGCGCTCATAAAAGCAGCAGCCACAGTGTCTACATTGTGAACAACGGAAGCTGCAACCACTCGCTGTCTGAAAGCACCTTTACAGTGCGTCTTCCCTCTGATGGAAGACAAGAATGTAGTCAATAAAGATTTTGAAAATGACCTGAATATCTAATTTGGTTTGACATTTGTTTTTGTTTTATAGTTTCCAATTATCATCTTTCTCATGTGACTACGGCTGTGATAGCAAGTCTTGCCACTCTGCTTCTCATTCTGGCTGTGTTTCTTGGTCTGAAACTCTTAATGAAGAAACTAAGAACCATGACTGCAAATCGAGGTAAGAGAATATGTGCCCTCTGTCTCACTGAAGACCATAGATTTATGAAAATGTCTGGGAAAATAGGTAACCAAAAAAAACATTCCTTATGATGTTGAACACCAGGCCACTTCAGTTTTATAGAAGTTTAAAGGCATTTTTCTGCATTTGAGGTTGCTCCTGAACTACATTCAATATGCAAATCCCTAAACTGTATCTAGCAAAATGAACATTTTTGTTAATTTTGATTATTTATGTTACCACTCTGATATAAGTTAGTTGAAAGCATGGTTTGATTTGACAAGTATCAAAAACTTAACCACACAAAGTCAATTACCACTGACATCAGATACATTTCCCGTGTCTGTCTCTACTTCTTTCAGGTCACGCTGAAGATGAAATCATCTACTCAGATGTTAGAGTGATGAAAAATACAAGGAAACCCTAATTCAACTCACATCAAAATGCAAGTTCAATTTCTCCTAAAACATTATTCACAGCCTTACCCTGAACCCACACCTTGCCTACCAGTCGACTAAGAGATATGTGGAAGGCACAAATTCATTGATCCCAAAAATTAAAGTAGCTTTCACTTCCAGACATGGTAACACCACAGTTTTGGTTCATGTTGGTCAGTATTGTCAGTGGTCATGTACACAAGTGATATTTGTCAACATATCTACAATATATTAAACTAAAGACGATAAATATTATCTCCGACTTTATTATCTCTGATTGTGCTCACCTTAAAACCCACATAAAGCAATTTTTCTGACCAGCTAGAAAAAAACACAACTAACATGAAGTAGCACAGCATGAACAACATGTAAGTGCACATTATATTTTACATTAAAAAGAATGTGTAACTGCATAATAACAGAGAAGCAAAGGTCCATAGCAAATCCTAGAGACAGTTATTGAATTTGTAAGTTGCAGAAGTTGTTTCAGCATTTATTTCTTTTCAGTGATTTGTTTTGTAATTGTGTGAGAAATTTTGGAAAGATTTAAATATAAATACTGTATAATAGAAATTTGTTGTTTGAAAGTGCTGTATTTCCCCATCTGTGTTTCACCATACAAGTCATCAAACCATGAACAAATAAATAAATAACATAAATAAACAGTTTTCTGGTTTCCATACAACTGGGAAAAAAAAAAAAAACCTTTTTCTTTCAGCTTAAGAAAGTGTTTCTCAGAACGGAGTAACTGAGGAGGAGAGACAGAGAGGATGATGGGAGTGTACAGAGTGCTACTTTTACAGCTTCTACCAGGGAGACTGACTTGCAGGCTGAAAGCAATGTAGGAAACATTTCTGAGCACAAGATGGAGCCAACAGTTTTCATATACAACTCAACAATGACCATGAAGAAAATACATACATACATACAAATAATTAATTAATTAATTAATTGATTGATTGATTAATAATAGTGAATCTGTAATTTTCTACATTTTACAGTGGTTGTTTAAATATTACATACAACAACTTTCACATCATGTTAGAGTCAACTTATCTCTATTCATCTTGTCCACATGGTAGACTTGGAAGTTTGAATGCTCAAAAGAACACTTTCTCCAATTTCTATTCTTATAACTATGAGATGCATTAATGAACTATTTTCACACTCAAGTTATTTTCATTAAGCTTGGGTCCACAGGGTGGCAGCAAAACTCTTACTACAACATTGCAGATTTCTATAGGCATGTGCTCTGCACAGTTGGTGCTTTTAATGCTTTCAGTGTTTACAGCATCTTTTAAAGTTTGCACACCGTGGGTAAAATGAGTCTTAACCATGCAAGTTTTGGGCATCGCAATGTGATCTCTTGTTATTGGTGAACTGAATTCTTGGCATTCTCTGATAATCTAAGAAAAGCACTGAGCATCAAGTCATAGCTGAATTTACTAAAGCTTGTTTAGTCTCCACTTTGATCTGTCTCACTACCTCTGAGAGACTGAGAACGGAAAAGGCTGTGGGCAACACCTTTTTTCCGTTTTTAGTATGTTGCAAACATCAACACCAATGTGTGAATATGTCAATGTACATTATATGGTTTGGAAATGCATGTGAGTACATGTTGAAAAGAAGGTGGTTCCTCTTTCTGTGCAGTATCTTTGTAGCAAAAATACAAAATCTATTTAATCTTTAATATTTAAGTGTGCAATCTAGTTAAGTAAATAATTCAGACATAACTAGTTTCTACAAATTCAGACATTTGATGATGGCCAGGGAATGCTTGGCCTCAATGCTTGTGCAGATTGTAAAGCCCTCCGAGGCAAACATGTTTGTGATTTTGGGCTGTTTGTGATTTTGGGCTAAATAAATAAATTTGATTTTGAATTTGAAAAACTCAGGAAATGTACTATCACTAAATGTTAAACTGTGTTTGCTTGTTTTACACTAAAACTACATACCTTAATACGACTAACACTTGATAAAAGTCCTGTGTTTATAAAACAGTACATGAATTAGAAACTCAGGAGTCAGCAGGACAGCCTCTATTCCTCTCTCTCTCTTACAGACTAATTTTCCACTGAAAGCCCATTTCAAGTACCTTAGGCTTTATAGAGGAAACTGTGTAGAGATTATGTTGATAACAATACAGCCCAGTATCCCTGAGCTGTGCACACTATGGTTTTATTAAACAAGTAAAATACAAAATGGGTACACGGAAATGGTAAATCATAGAGAAGAAAAACTACAATCTGTTCTGTAATAGCAAAAGATAAGTGGATGAATTTACAGGTACATTTGCTTGTTCCACAAAGCCTGGACTACTTACCACTGCTGTCAATGATCAATCACATGATCAGCGTCTTAAAAAGTAGACTTCAACCTTTTGTAGAGATATACACTAGCTCATGCTAGCAACTGAAATAAAAGAAGACCCCATGCTTAATAAGCACACCATTGAGCATTACATGCCAGTATTTTCCAATTTGCAACAAAATTACCTATTTAGATCTTCTCAAGATTCGAGATCTTTATTATCAAATGCACAACCAATTATAGGCAGCAGTGACTATCAATGAAATTCCTAAATCTCAGGTTCCCCCCAACAATGGTCAAACAAAAATGTATAGGGAAATCACACAAGTAAAGGAGAACTTAGGCTATAAGTGAAAAAGATCAAAATATCAAAATAGAACATACTATATAAAATCTAGCACGCCAAAATGAAACATGAAAATAGAATATGAATAAAAATATATGCAAAAAGAAATGTAATAAGTTGTACCTGCATTTAGAAAGTCAGTCAGGTACTGTAAATGCCACACATAACACCTCACCAAATGCCTGATAATTTAGAAATGTTAAATTAAACACAGCAGTATATGCTTTCAGTACCAAATAATGTCATTGTTCAAGAGATGTTTTAAAAGTTTGTGAAACCATATTCTAGTTCATGACAGCAGCCTTTTTCTGACTACTACTAGGTCAGTGATGATTATACGTGAACTACAAATAACCTCTTCCTCTTCTCTCTACACCCAACAAAACCAAAAAAGACCAGGAACAAACAGCCTTGCATGAGTGCAAAATACACAGTCCAGTCACTAAGTCACAAAGAAGAAAACCCCATTGAAAGCGGTGAGTAAAAATATCTTAAATTTGGGCAGTAAGTAAGTCAAAGTGTGCTGATTTATTTCAGTTTGTTAACTTAGTACTTTTTCCGTGATTTTTATATTTTATCCTTATCTACTAATGCAAATAATCCACACATCTTTTAATTTGTCAATTGTTTTGCCTACAAGTAAAACTGACCATGTGTATCATGAGATTTGATTTTGTATTTTGAATTTGAATGTGTTACAACAGAAAATGATTTCCATCTACATGATCATCACAGCTCTGGTGCCAACGGCTCTGGCAAAAGGTACACTTCAGGGAAACTGTAATCAATAGTAATGATGTGTTTAACAAAAAATGTTTCATAAGTCATTTGCTAGTGTTTTTGTTAATTTGCAAATTAAGCCCTCTAGCATAAATTTGCATTTAATACTTATATTTATATTTTTTCTCTTTCCTTGCTAAAATGACATGCTTCTTAAGTGTTTTGTTCTTGTTTTTATCAGGGTCTACGGAATGTGACTTATCTGAACTGAGAGGGGATCAGCAGTGTTTTGGGGCACTCTGGGAGCCATTAATTTTCCACCTGCCTACAAATGAACCAAATATATCGTTAAAAAGGAACAACAAAACTACTATTTTAAAGACAACTGAAAAGAAGGTGGTGATTCTACATGACGAATACAAGAATAAATCTTCATACTTCACCAATGGGACATTCAAGCTGAATAAGGCACAAAAGAGAGACTCTGGAGATTACCTGCTGGAAACATATACATCTAATGGTACACTGGTGCATAAAATCAACATTCATCTAAAAATACAAGGTAGGATTTTTAAAAAGCAAAAGTTGGATAAATGTCTGTCTGAACTAGAAATTTTGATCAATACCAATGTTGATGAAAAACTGATAAAAATTAACAGCTATATCAATATTAAAATCTGAAACTTGCTAGTTACTAAGCTTAATTACAAATAAAAAAGAATCATGATTATCAAATCTGAAAAGATCCAGAGAGATGATATGATTCATATGTATCTCTCAATCTCTCAATAACTTCACACAACCAACATATAATCAAGAGAACTAAGCTAATCAAGTTTTATTTCGACCTAAGAATGTCTATATACAATTAAACACTTGACACAGTATTGTCATTTATGGAGTGTCAAATGTACGAGCAGGTGATATTCTTTAACACAGACACTTTTAGTTGTACAGCAAATTTTTCTGTACAACCACGATCCTTCAAACTGTTTCAACCTAAATACATAAACCTGTTTATATGGTGTAAATATCAAAGACATAAATGTGTGTTATGTGGAAGAGCACTCCGCTACCAACTTGTAAGGTACAATAACCTATAATAAATGCAGACAAATCCTCCCTTCATAAAAGGTTATAACGTATTATATAATACTGCATGTGATATAACTCCTCAATATTTCAATGTATTACATCCATGTAATGTCCCTGTATATGTTTAGTCTCCTTTGTAAAACATAGTCTCACATCACTTGTAAATTTGTTTTTGTTTTTTTTACCACTTGTACTATAATTTTGTGAAAGTTCAGTATGTTCTTTTTATTTCATATAAAAAGCCATCAAACATGCAATTAACAATTATATATAGTCGATTCCAACCATCTCAGTTGTCTTTCTAATAAAAATGATTTAATAGTTGCACTAAACCTAAAATCATTTAGATGCCAAGATATTTTTCTAGAAATCAAAATAGGAATTTTAATACATATAGATTGGGGTGGTATGATATTGGAAAAACATATATTGCAGTATTTTTTTCTGCGAAATATATTATAATATGAAAAAATACAGGAAATATCACCAGATACATTCAGTGTATTAGTTCATGTATGGGCACACAATTAACAATGATAATTATCAACCCTCTAACTTTTAAGCTTTAGCCTTCTGCCGCCCCTGCAGAAATAATGTTGTATTTCATGCATGTATTTCACGTGTATTTACAAGTAGAGAGAGAACAGGTGGTGAAAAAACCCCAAAAAAAACCAAAACACTCTTCTTAATAATACCAGAATAACCTTTTGAGCATTCAAGCTCAACCTTAATAACCTTTACAAAAGGACTTCTGTTTTGCAGTTGTGTTATTTCCATCTCAATGTCCATTTCTAACGATGTTCAAATGTATGCATGATCTGCATGGTGGAAGACAAAAAGGCATCACAGCCTGGCTGAGAATGTAAAACTCTCAAACTCAAGCAACAAACAGATTTATTTATATGCTGGTAAGATGTAAGATTGGAGATCAGTTTAAGAGTTGTGCATGTGCATGTATTTAATGTGTCTTACATTAGGGCACGGAGCAGTCCTGTGACTTTTAACTTTTAACCAGCACCAGGACGAGGCACTGCTGATAATGGGAATACATGCAGCAAAAAGCATAATTCAACACCTACTTTTATATTATCTCTAACAGTAGCCGCGTTGTGTGCATGTTTAAAGGTGGGTGATGAGCTGACTTTACATTCAGTTTGCCGTGTTAAGAGGTGCATCAGAACAGGCTCATTTTCAGCTTGTGGTAGGTGACAGGGGCCTGTTTTGGTTGTTTTTAAAGAATAAATTAATAAATATCAGACAGACTTTTCTTTTAGATTACTCACAGAAAATGAGAACCTTTTAAGTTTTCCTTTTGTATCATGCAGCAAAAACGCTGTGACATAACGTGTTTGAGTTGCCAACTTGCACATCCTGCAATGTGACTATCGCAATATCAGTGTTGAAAGGATATATTATTCAGCTATAATATAGACAAATACACATAACAGTTTTCAGAGTTGGAGGTTACATGAAGTATCCAAATGCAATGTATGTGTGACTACATGTTTCTCTTCCAGCTCCGGTGTCAAAGCCAACTGTGTCTCAGACGTGTTTGTCACCAGAACAGATGAAGGTCAGCTGCTCCTCTGAGGGAGATGAATTGGAGTTCATTTTGTCTTTGGACAGTCAGTTACACACACAGATCAGAGACCGTAGCCAGACCCCGAGCAGCTGGACAACGGACACACCACCACTGGCTGGAAGAGGAGATAAACAACGCAAACCGGGTGTTTCCAGTGTCGCCATCAGCTTACACGGTCAACTAATGGGAAACTTCACATGCAATGTTCGAAAACAACGCCAGCAGAGAAGAATCGGTTATTCATCTTAAAAGCTGTAAAGGTAGTGTATTACAAGAAATGGTCAAATTTTATTTTCATTGATATAATCTCTTTACTACCATTTTATGTTTTCTTTTTTTTTATAATGGATTCATTAAATAAGAAAAAAAAACACAAACTTTCCAGCTGCACAGGACAGCCTTCAGATGTGCACCA
>CM041540.1:15877879-15905404 GCA_023238725.1 Scortum barcoo | reverse complement strand
CAGGACTACATGAGCTCTGTGCTGGCAGTGAGACAGAAGGCCTGGATGGTTTTCTTCATTGGGACGGCAGATGGGCAGCTCATCAAGGTGAGAATAAAAGTGATGTGGATTTGTTATTGGAAAAAGAAAATCTTTACTTCATTCAGTACTTCAGAAACTCAGGTACTGGCAAGGGCTCTCTATTTTATTTTTTCTTAGTTAACTCGCATCTAAACATAAACTTTCACCAGCTAATTGGCAGTGTCACACTGTACACTTCATAAAATGAAATGGCAGAAAAATCCAGTGAAGTTATTTCCTGAACAACAGTGTTTATTTAATGATAGGAAAAGAGAAATTCTAAAACTTCCTCCATTACAAATTTAAATTGGAACTACAGTGTGATTTTATTTGATGTGCAAAAGGCGCTGAAAAATTATCATTTTAGTCTAGAACTTGTCTTAGTGGGGCCTGAGAAATAATGTCCAATTTCTCGCATTACTCTTGTTTACTACCTACCAGCTTCCTGTCACGCCCCTCTTTATTTCCTCTGCCGCTTCTCCATCACATCATCCTCTGTCTTCTTTCCATCTCCTTGATACAACAACGGTGTTCTGCAGAGTCCTTTACATACTCACTCACATGATCAAAGAATTGAACATAAGTCTAGGAACACTGCACAGTAAAAGTCTGCTGGGCACAATTACAACAACTTTATTTATATAGCACCTTTCAAAAACAAAAGAAAGCAGGAGAACAGTCAAATACACATTCACAGTCAACACATAACAAGAACTAATGAAACAGGTAAAAGTAAAGATAAAAATATAGATCGGAAAACACATTAAAACAGATAACATAATTAACAAATAAAATAATTAAAAGACAAGCCAAAAGTAAAGGTGAGTCTTGAGGGCCAAGAGGGCAGTGAATTTTCTAGTCTAAGTTCCTCAGGTAAGTTATTCCAAAAGGCTGACGCCCTAACAGCAAACATGGCATCATCATGGCGTTGGTCTGTAGATAACAGGACCTTATCAGAGGACCTCAGTCTATGAGCTGTCGAGTGATGATTTAGGAGCTCATCCAGGTAGCTCTGTGCCAAACCATACAGGGCAAGGCTAAAATATTAAAATCAGCTCAACCTTCATGCAGCCAGTGATAGGGAAGCTAAAATAGTGACGATATAATCATACATGAATTGGTGCACTCTTTCACGCTCAGTTTAATTACATAAGTCTTCACACAACCATATTTCAAACAGCTACGTAGAAGACAAATACAGAATTGCTTCTCTATCGACTCACTGGCAAATAGAACACATACAAGGAGACAGCTGACAGCTCGTAGAACAAATTACCCACTTATTTCCTTTTGTTGTTCAAGATGATAGATGATGCTTTAGCTGTGGACGAGGTGTAGACCCTATACTTAACTGGAACACACACAAACCGTTGTGCATTTAAGTGGTTCAGGTCAAATATTAGACACTGAATTCTGTTTGTGTTTTCTTATGCAACAGTTGTTTGTGTTGCATAATTTGTTCATATTAAGTGATTTCATTTTCAATTATCTTTTCAAGTACAATCCTTCAAAAACAGGAAAAAAATCCCATTTAATATGTTATCATAAACACTTGCCAATTCTTATCATTAAATCAAATCTGATGTGAAACATTATGTGGTGGGAGATGAGTGTCACCATCAGCGTAGCATGGGTGTGTGCAGGGTTGAGTGGAAAAGTTCTTACTATAACTAACTTACTATAACCAAACATATTGACAGACAGCTGATTATTGACCCCCTACTAGGCCACTCTCAGCTCATTTCCTCCTCACATCTCAGATCAATTTCCGGTCACAGTTCTCCCTAGAAGATCAATCTAAATGTGGGCTGTCAGAACAGGCAAACAGATGCAGGGACGTCTGAGACAGTAGGACAGGCACTAAGGCAAGATGCAAGGCAGATTCACAGATGAGTGGCAACAAGTTCAGCAGGCAAAAACAGCACCAATTGTACAGTACCATGAAAAAAACATAGGTCAAACAAAGGCTGCTCTCCATGTATACTGACACTGACCAAGGAAATCAGTCAGCTGTGCAGAAAGGTGAATGGTCAGAAGATCTCCAGAGAAGTAAACACAAAGTGAAAAGGAAGCATGCCAAAACCTGAGAAACTAAACTGGCGAGTGTGAGGCTGAAAAGACACTGTAGGCATCGACATGTCATTATTGCTTGAACACACTTGAACACACACATCACATCCTGCAAAGTTAGGCAACACACTGAAAGTGTCCTGATGTGGAACTGATGACAAAAACTCAACAGAAACACCGGTTTGGAGTTTTCAACACGCTTCGTTTTCTGTGTGTGCTGTCGTGAGCTCTTAATGGTGTCAGAGGACAAAACAGTGGTTTGACCTCTAAGAAATGACAAAACCACAGACATAACAGGAAACACAAACCTCTATTTTGTCTAATATAGAAGCACATAATGCCTTTCGTTACATAGACTTAGATAGACAGAACTTAACTACTGTTTGTCAGAAGCAGTGACAATGTTCTTTAAGAGAGAAATGAAATTATGCCTAGGACCATAAAAATGATCTTGGTTACCTGGACAGCTGAGCCAACCTTCCAAGTTCAAGTTTGTCATTCTAGTTTACAGCTACTTGACCACCTGGCCCTCTAATATAAATTGCACTGTCTTAGACTGATGAAAAGCAATTTGTTGCTGTTTGCATTTTTTATATTTTGACCCGAGGAGTCACCTCTCTCTGGCTCTAGTTTGCTTGTTAGCTAACTTCCATTTGGAAAACCTTTTTTTTTATCCACCCATTTAACTGTAACCTTTGCTGTCTCTGCGCAACAACAATACACTTCTGTTCACTCTGCGCAACAACAATACACTTCTGTTCACTCTGTGCAACAACAATGCACTTCTGTTCATATTCATCACTATTTCACTGTTTTTTTGCACTCCCTGAGATATTATATATATTTCTCATATGTATACTCTCAGGCACACTCCTCTGTACTATGTACAGGTTTACTTACAATTATAGTAAATAGTTATAGTAAATTTCCCCGCTGTGGGACTAATAAAGGAAATCTGAATCTGAATCTAGTATCAGAGCAGTTCAGTCTCTCAGAAACATCACAAAGCTTCATTCTTGTTGTCAGCTTGCTGTGGACAAGAACTTTCACACCGCCTGTCCCAGAGTGCTCTACAGGGCCAGTGATGACCGCAAAGTGTTTCCCAAAATACATCTGGATCAGGTGGATCATAAACATGTGTACTTGCCATTTAGAAACCAGGTAGGTGCACGTTACATGTATCCTGTTTAGAACTGTGGTGAACTGTAGGAGATTTTGAATATTCTGATTTTGTCACATTGTACTTTTTATCACAATGTGACAGAATCTTTTATTTTGAAGTGTTCCTGTTTTGTTCTAGGTGGAGCGTGTACCTGTGTCAAAGTGCAGCACATACACAACTGTTCAGGACTGCTGGTCTGCACAAGATCCATACTGTGTCTGGTGCAGCTCTAAAAAAAGGTCAGAGAAACAACATCTGCAGCTCACATCTTCTAACTACTATAAACTTGGTTAAAACATCATTTTCTCTTCCCAGCTGCACATTTGAAGACGACTGCAAAGATTCCGATTGGGTAGCCATTCCTGATGATTCCCGTCAACAGAAAATGATTTCCTACAAAATTGTAATGGACAGCACTGGCCAGGTACAGATTACATACAAGCCTTTAACTATATTCAGTTGTGGAATGTTACTTATTTCTCCTTTAAACGCTCACAACCCTCCTTTCTCAGATCACACTGAACATCCAGACACACGTGACTGCAGGCCAGCAGGCTCTGTCTAACTTCGCATGTGAATTATCCGCAACTTCCAGTAAGCCTTGTAGCAGGGAAAGTCCTCCACAGTTCCCACAATGCACCTGCACCCTCTCTGATAGCAGGCTCTCTGCTGAAGGTCAGTGACTTTTAATGGATAGAATAATCCAAGTAAATTAAATATGACCTTCACACTGTCACAAGAATTATGTAAAATGAAAAACTCTCCATTATCCTGTATTATTTGACAAGTCTGTCTCATCTCACATTCTATATATTGTTACATTACATAAAAACATAAGTGTCTGAAAATTATGACCAAGACTCTGAAATTCACTGTCTTATTTTCACTTAACAGGCCTGCGTGTCTCACTTAAGATGAGACTTGGGGCGACACATTTGTTGGAACAATTGCAGATAGTTAACTGCTCTGACATCAGAGGACCGCCAACTTCTGTCCTGTAAGTCCACAACCATTTTCAAGAAATCTGAGCAGACAATGAAGATAAAAATAGATAGTTTCCAACGGATATGACAGAGGAGAGACCTGAAAAAAGTTGAAAATATCTGAAACGTGTAATGAGCCAGATGCATCATTTGCATTTGAAATGAAATGATACAGAAATGACACGGATACTTGCAGGGTAGGATTTAAAGAAATGTCTTTAGAGCCACAAGAGGGTATGAAAGATTGCGTCCAGGGTATCCCAAATTTACTAAATCAGATGGGAGAAAGATGCAATTATTGATCAAAACATTCCAAGCCCTGCCAAAATCAGAATGAACCATCATCAAAACCAAGGTTTTTCAGGCTCGGGCAAATTTCCAAGGAGCAAACTTTCTGGCCTTTTGGTACATCTGAGGCAAGAGTGAGTGCTGCTCTCAAACCAGCAGGTAATGAGATTAGACCACACATACTGGCCTGCACAGAGACCCAAGTTGGACATGAAGCTTCCAGATTAAATTGCCTCAGCAAGCAATGGATGTCTGCAGCCAAAGAGTTAAACTAGAAGGAAGGTCTTTAGTAGAAAAAAGACAGCAAAGCTTCATTGTTCTGCTAGTGGGATAAAACATGTAGCTCTAATGGGGGGGAAAAGACAGAAGATGTCTTGAGACCAAGGAAAAGTATAAGAACAAAGTGGTCAGCTTACCCCTCCTGCCTCACCCACCACTCAGCCTCATACACTGAACATGAGTGGCAGTAGTTGTGTCATCTTCAGTATTACTATCTCGTGGTCGAAGTGTTATCAACAGTAGGTGATAACATTTGTTTTCTCTTCAGGTGTCAACAGTGTATCAAGGCTGGATGTGGCTGGAGTAAAAACGGCTGTTCCTGGGCGAATAGTGGAGTGGAGAATGTAATTATGCATGTTTCTATTCAACACAGGCTCTGCCAGACTTCACCAGCAACAAATGTTTAACAAGAAATGTGTAACTTATGTTAGCTACTGGAAACAATTAACTAATACCTGATAAGATAATGAGTTGAGTCCTCTGTAATTTCCATCATAGGCTCACAATTAAATTTACCCAGCTTGGATTGAGCTAGTTTAGAACAAAGGGGACACCAGACAGAAACCACTTGCTTCCATCAAAAATTACTAAAAGAAATGCCTCAAGGCAACACCAAAACAACCTTATGTGCATGTTGTGTCATAGCCAACGTTAGCAAGCTGGTCAACCAACTGACTCACCACGCCGCTGTCTGCTTAGACTCTTTACCAAGATGGCAGTTTCATTATGAGGACAGGATGAGTTCATTTCCTTTCCCCTCACTTCTGCCTGCAGGACAGTGTCTGCCAAATGTTGGAATCAGGGGTGAACTTTATGAATGTAGTTATGGAGTTATGAGTGTAATCATCTATTTATTAACTCCAAGCTGCAACATGTCATGCTATTTCCCAGTATCACACAGATGAAACTTGTGTTTTTTCTTCTCATCTTACTCTACTGGTAAATATAGAAAATGTGCAAATGTCACCAAATGTATCACTCTTAATTCATTAACATCATAAACAAAACTAAATTAGTTGCAGCCATTATGCAGCACTTTTACAGTGAATGTCAAGTAAACCTGATAAATCTCTCCTCTTCACTTCTTCCAGCAGGACAGTATTTGCAAAACGTCGTATTCAGTGAACTTTTCTGTGAGTGTGAACATCTTCTAAGACATATTCGCCCTCTGTAATTCACAATTCATTCACAATTTGTTTACTTTAAATATGTGTGTGTGTTTATTTTAATGCCAGACACCGGTGATCTCCTCCATCACTCCCAGAGTTTTGTCTTTCTATGGCAAAAACCATGCAGTGTTGTCAGGTTATAACCTCAATGACGTGACAAGAGTGAGGATCCAGGCTAACATGGACTGCACCTCGCAAGAGTGAGTCATTTTACAGGCTATTTTTATTTATATTACAGAAAACAAGGAAAATACACTCATGAGCAATGACTGATTCTAAGAAGATAGTCTACTGCAGCGCTCTTTTTAAAGAGAGAGGCTGCAATTTTGATGCACAGACTGCTTGTGCTCCACAATCAGTGGAGTTTTTTGATCCATAGGCTTTTTGTGGAAGCACTTTTGCAGAGGTTAAGTATAAAGTTTGTACCACAACAATTAGGAATGCAAGATTAGAAAGTCCAGTTTAATATCTAAAAGCTATGCAGTGAAGCACTTGCTTTCATTTCACTTTTACTGTGACAACTTTTCAAATCTTATCTCTTAAGCCGCTGGAGTCCAGGGTATAATTGACCAGCCATGGGCTGGTCTGAGGATAGTAAGGCGCTCCAGCTGGCTCTGTGCCTTACTGATGAATTCTTATCATGCTTGTTGCTGCTTATCCTGGGTGAAAGAGAGGACCATGGTGACGCCAATTTGGACAATGTAACCAGCCTGGTGTCCTGCGCTCTGAGCTGTCAAACAGGCAGCGACAGGCCGGAGAGCCACCCCGTGTGTTGGCTAGTGACATTGAAACCCTGGCGAGGAGAGCATATGCATACATGCCCACAAAAGTGCAGAGTGAGCTGGCTAGGGACCAGTTCATCCGTGCCATAACGCCTAGAGAGCTGTGCATACAGACACAACTGGCGCACCTGAGTACACTGCAGGAGGCTCTGGAGCTGGCCTTGGAGAGGGAGGTCGTAGGAGGGACTGCAGAGAGCAACCACACCGGGAGCGGCCCAGTTTTGAGAACTGTGGTGCAGGAGAGTCCAGGCCAAGAGAAGCCAGCATGGGCGGCTGAATTGACTGAACTGATCCATGCTGTGTCGGACACATGCTGGAGATTTTTGCCATGTCCCCATCATCCTGGCGGGGGCCCCATGCATAGCCCTTTGACACCGGCTCCACCGCAACACTGATGAGACCTGATGTGGTCCCAACAGGGACAAAGTTGGAACCTACTGTGGTAAAGTTGCAAATAGTGACTGGTGAGCTAGCCCCTATGCTTGGAAGAGGGGTGGTGGCTATACGGGTGGGGGGGCTGTCAGTGGACTTTTGGGTGTGGGTTGCAGAGGTGCAGGACCCATGCATATTAGGACTGGATGAGATTGATTACATGATGATTATATGAGAGCAACAGAGGCACATTATGAGTCAGACTCCCCACTCCAAGCGCCCCCTCCAACACCCTTGCCCCTTGCCCCCTATAGCCCATCAGGCAGCCGCTGACAGCGTAATTGATGAGATGCTGAAGGCTGGCATCATTGAACCATCTGACAGCCCATGGGCCTCGGGGGTTGTGATGGTCAATAAGAAGAAGAGCGCAAAGATGAGGTTCTGTGTTGATTACAGGCCTCTAAACAGTGTGACTCGTACCCACTGCCCCGCATTGATGTGCGGCTTGTCCTGGTTCTCCTCATTGGATCTGCGCAGTGGGTATTGGCAGGTGCCCCTCAGGCCCTGAGGCCAGACCAAAGACTGCTTTCTGTACCGGCAGAGTGTTGTGGCAGTTTCAAGTGCTCTGCTTTGGCTTGTGCAATGCCCCAGCCACGGGGCATTGAACAGCTGATGGAGAATCTGTTGGCTGACATTCCCCTTCTGGTCTACTTGGATGACATCCTGGTCCACAGGAAGCTCCTTCCAGGCAGCCTTGGGGGCCCTGCAGCGGGTTCTACAGAAGATATCAGCAGCTGGTCTAAAGCTCCATCCCGACAAGTGCTGCTTTATGAGAAAAAGTTTCTGGGGCACAGAGTGGGGGAGAGGGCATTAGCACGTTGGAGAAGAAGGTGCAGGCAGTGAGGGACTGGTCCGGCTCCACCAACCTGCGAGAGCTGAAGAGCTTCATTGGACTGGCATCCTACTACAGGTGGTTTGTACACAGCTTCTCTTGTGTAGCTGTGCCCCTGTTCCTCCTGCAGCAGAAAGACATTGATTTTTCCTGGACAGCAGAATGCGAGCAGGCCTTCAGCTCTTTGAAGAAAGCCTTGACAGAGTTTCCCATCCTCATCCCTCCAGGAGCTCGCCATGCCAATGCTGACGCCATGTCCCAGCGCCCCTGTGCTCCTGACAGCTGCAGATATTGTGAGAAGAGAGAGGCCTGGGAGAAAGAGCTCTGTGTGGGGGAGGAGGCGAGGCCCCACACATGATGGAGGCGGGCCAGTCTGCAGAGAGGTGCAGGTTATCGACTCACCTGAATGGAAAACACAGCAGGGAGCAGGATGCTGATCTGCAGCCAGTATTGCAGATGGAGTCCACAAAGGCCACAGTGGAATGAGGTCGCTAGGTGCTCACCTGCCACTAAAGCACTTTTTGAAAAGTTTGGGGCTCTCCGGGTGAATGACGGAATGCTCCAGAGGGCCTGAAAAGAGCCAGCTACAGGGGAAGAGAGGTGGCAGGTAGTGGTGAGAGTCAGTGTTAAAAGCCTCTCATGGAACTGCTGGGGCAGGACACTTTGGAGTCTCAAAAACCCTTTATTGACTCAGGCAGGGGTTCTACTGGGTTCAGCTCAGGAGAGATGTTGAGGACTTTTGTCGCCACAGTTGCAACCTGTGCACAGCGCACAAAGTTCCCCCAGACCAGTCTTGCGCCCAGCTTCAGCAGCTGGCAGTGAGAGCCCCAACGGAGAGGGTGGCAGTTAGCATAATGGACCCATTCCCTCGCACAGACAAGGGAATGTGACCATGGCCGCCATGGACAATTTCACAAAATGGCCGGAAGCATTTGCCATACCTGACCAAGAGACAGAGACTGTTGCAAATGCTCTGATGGAGGGATGTTTACCAGGTTTGGAACAGCAGAGGTCTTTCACAGGACCAGGGGAGAAACTTTGAGTCAGTTGTTCTCTGCTATCTGTGACCTTCTGGGCATGCAAAAGACTCAGGCTACACCTTTACACCCTCAAAGTGATGGACTCGTTGAACAGTTCAACAGAACTCTGGCAAAACAACTCGCCATCCTCATTGTATAACATCAGCATGATTGGGACATGCACCTCCCTCTCGTCTTGATGGCCTACAGCTACGGCTGTGCAGGATTCCACCTCATGCATACCTGCCCTGCTCATGTTGAGGAGAGAGCCTCGGACACCAGCAGAGATGGCTTTTGGCAGACCCCAAGACCACTAGGGGTTCCACCAGGACCAGAATATGCCAGGAGGCTCCTGGGAGTCAGCTCATACCAGCTGCAGAAAGTGGGCATGAGACAGAAAAGAAACTATGACATGAGGGCCAGGGGGAGGGACTTCAAGGCTGAAGACCTGGTGTTGGTGTATAGCACAAGAAGGAGGAAGGGCCGGTGCCCTAAGTTAGACTGTCACTGGGTGGGGCCTTGGGAGGTACTGGAGAAGCTGGGTGAGGTGGTATACAGGGTTCAGCTGCCACCAAGGGGGAGACGGGTGGCCCTCCACAGGGACAGGTTGGGCCCATACAGGGGTGATGCACACCCACATCAGCGCCCTGGACCCCCGACCCAGAGAAATCAGACTGACACACCCCCAGGTTCAATGACTGTTTCCCCTACTACAGTGGTCCCCAACCTTTTTGCAGCGCGGACCGGTTTCATGCAAGACAGAATTTCACGGACTGGGGTGGGGGTGCATTGGGGTTATAATCATATAATTAAACTAAATTATATGACAATAATAATTAACATATGGTAACATATAATAAATATACATAAAAATGCCATTCACCAAAGACGGAGAATCAGTGACTCACATCCCCATATGTGAATCTCATATAGCATATAATAAACAAGCAATGACACTAGACACTATAAAACAACAAACAATACCATACCTGGCACCTACAGTAACCGTTGTTTCTCAATAAAGAGCGTTGAGAGATTACATTGGCATCTTCTTTCACTGTCCTAACGGATGCTACAATATGATAAAAACTGTGTAATAAAAACCAGTAAAAATATATTATATTGTGTATATATAAATGTAACATTGATGAGGTCAGTAGGTGTTTAGCATTTCCTTAAATAGCCCGTTTTTACGTTTCTTCCTGCACCAAATGTGACGACGATATTCAGGAAAAAAAGCATGGCGTGAATTATTTATCCAAGTCTGTTTTTAAATTATTTATCACAAGGCTGTATAACACGATTAAAAACAACCTAGTTTATATAGTTTGAAGTCTGCACATCCGGTTACACAACTTGAAACAGAGACTCGGCGAAGAAGCAGCGTCTTTTTGCTACGTCATCGTAAATCGGTCGCGCAATTTAAACGCGTCAGCGCGTCCGTTCACTCCAGATATTTTATCGTTAAATATATATGTAATGATTTAATATTGATAATATATGTAATGACTTTATTTTTTATGTTTTAAATATTGTGTAGAAGGAGAATTATCAGCATTATTTTTATTCATTGTGATCTTAGTGAATCTCATTGTGAAGGCCGGTTTTGCTGCTCTGCCTCTGGATTCTTGAGTCTTGATGTCAGTGGGACTGACTGTAACTGTGGTTTCTCTCTCTCTGTAATCCTGCCTGCTCTGGTCAGATCTCCCATATGGAACAATAACGGTGTCAGTCTGACGTTCCACATCCCCAGAATTGATATCAAAGGCGTGGTCAAAGTATGTGTTCTCCTCCCAGATGGCAGTTGCCATGGCAATGCTACTATAATCTACCAGTCTTCACCATCCTGCACCAACACTGCACCAAGAAGCTCTTGGGTCAGGTATGACTGGATATGGCAGTACCACAAAAAAGTCATGCTGATGATAAAACAGTACCCATTTCTCTCCCACATTCCCACTGTGATGTCTGATCTCACCTAGATATTTACAGTAGCTGCTGGGCTTTCTGACAGCATAAAATGTTTCAGCAACCTAAACTTATGTGCTTTTACCATTATGATATTTACTAGTGCCACTTGGCTGTGTGTCAGTATGAAAAGTCCTCTGCTGCTCTGTGTCCTGTAGTGGAAAGAGAGAGATAACACTCACAGGATCCCACCTGGAGTTTGCGGAAGGGGTCGTGCACAGCCTTCTCCTGCAGGAAGTCAGACCTCCCAGAAACACAGACTTCAAGGTGGGTCTCTCTCTCTACACACACACACACACACATGCACACAATGCACAGGACGTTAGGTGAAGTTAATTGTGTGAAGTGTGTTAGATTTATTGTGGCAGGTCACATCAGGTCACATTTTATCACGAACAATTATGGTACAATGGACTGTGTCACATCAAACAGTCCCATATCAGTCATCTTATATTTTTATGTAATGTCCCATTACATCACATTACACTGAGTTGTCATCACACCACATTATTCTGTGTGTTACCACATGCCCTTGTAATTTCACATCACATAGTGTACATTTTGTTCTGTAGCTTTATGTCATGTTATTTCCTAAATTTTCAGAACAAATTATTGTAATAACTATGAAAGGTGGAAAATAAATGCATTTAATATAAATGATTCAAAGAAAAGAAATCAAGTGAAATACAATATTCATCATTACATGTATTTCCTTTTTATCTATGTAGTAACTATGTCATAACTAAATAAATATATGTTTTAAGTGCAGCTATTTTGATTTCTGCCTCTAACAACTGAGTTAACTGTTTTTCATTGTCATGTGAATTTTCCGTGCCACATTAAAATGTAATCACAACATGGTAAACAAAGTGAAGAGATATATCTGGTGGACCTTATTGCTGACACGTGGTGATGGCAGCTCAGACAGAGAGCCTTTCACTTTAAAACTATTTACCTTTCTATTTACAAATTTACATGTTACATTTCCAGTAATAGGGACACCCTTGTGCACTGTACATTAGCTGTACAATTAGTGACATTTGTGACTGAGAAGTCTTAACAAGGCAGTTTTTTTACACAGTGCACATAATCTTATAGATTATTGTCGGCATATGATTAATAACACAAACACTGGTGTCTACCTATAGTCCCAGTTAGTGCATCTAACACATAATTAATACCAGCCTCCTGTAGTATTTTTTTAAAATATGCTGAGAGAGAGAGAGTGAGTGTTTAAGCATAATTTTAAAACAGCTGACATTCACAAGGGTAACTAAATGTTTTGGCAGTGGTTGTGTACCTCAATCCGTCTACCCAAAGGAAACTGTTCTAATGTGAAAGGAAGCCTGTCTTGGCTGTCATCAGCGACAATGAGCCACGCCCATGTTTCAGCCACAAGCTGTGACTGGACAGTTGGTTGTTTTTCATTTTGGCCTGTATAATGTATCTCCATTTTAAAAGAGAAAGAACTCTCTTGCATCTCCCTCTGAAAACTATTGACAGTGTTTTGCATTTTAGATTAGCAGATCTATGCTACCCTCTGCTGGACAAAACTGAAATACACTACACCACCATTTTAACGTGGAAAAATTCACATTGCAATGAAAAAAAATTATTATGTTACTAAAAACAGAAAAAACAATCATACTTTTATCATATGTTTTTAATGGATTTATGAAACAGTAAATGCATATAAACAAAATAAATCAAACAATCTGTACAATATGTAACACAGAATGTTTTTCCCCACAGCATCTCACGTATTACACACCTGCAGCTGGAAATGCACAAAGCAGCTTTACAAGCAGTGTGTTCCTGAGAGTAGCTAATGAAACCTTGCCCTGCACCACAATCACTTACTATCCAGATCCTGAGTTCACCAGCTTTGAAACTATAAGGACAGGAGACGATGTCCTCATCACTGTACAGGTAATGCATATTTTGTAGTGAACATTCACAGATATAAGACATGAATACATGAAATGTCATTATCTGTTTCTGTCGTCCTTTCAGAAAAAGGCAGACAAACTGGAGATGACCCCAGAAGAGTTGACAGTGTGGGGCATTAATGAAGATAAACAGTACCCCTGCATCATGGAAGGAAAAACAAACAACAACAAGCCTGAGTTTTTCATCTGTCAGATTCAGAGCCCACCCAGTGCCACCTTTGAACAGTTAATGGTAAGTATTATTTCATTCAAGGTTCTCCAATCCAGACAATACTATACAGATGTACAACCTAAACAAAAAAAAAAGTACCCCACCCCCCCATTGCCGTGGTGGTCTGTTCCTCCTTCAAGCTCAGGTCCTCTACCAGAGGCTTGTTAGCCTGAGGGTCCTGCACAGTATCGTTAGCTGTTCCTAGCACTGCACTCTTCTGGACAGAGATCTCAGATGTTGTTCCTGGGGTCTGCTGGAGTCCACTCGCCCAGCTTGGGGTCACAGTCCCCGAGTGCTCCGATCACCACAGGGATCACTGCAGTTGAGTACATCCTTTTCAACTGTTCTCTCCGCCCCTGGTGTTTCTCCAGTTTCTTGTGTTCCTTCTTCCTGATGTTGCTATCACTTGGTGTAGTGACTACTGAAGGTAAAAAAGTGAAACTGAGAAGCTGAGGTTGGGCAGTTCGCTGCTTATCTGATGCGCTTTCTTAAAAAACGATTCGCTGAGTTAAAAAAAGATTTATTGAAGAAATAGAAAACAAATTCTGATAACGTGCACAAAAATATAAAAATAATCACAGTGATTGGGTGGAAACTGGTCCAAAAAATCGGCGCCAAGCTCCTCTCTCCTTTGTTACACCTGAAACCTGTGCAGGTGAAGAGTTGAATATACAATGAGCTGAACCCGCCCACACCCATGTGACCTAATTATCACTGTGATTTTAAGACGTATTTAAAACAATATAACCACAAAACAACCCAATAAACAAAACACAAAAAAATAATTCCCTATTTATCGCATAATATTCATTCATGCCTCCTACACGCCATCCCTTAATTATTAAGTTATTACATAATAATTACTTACTTTATACATTAATAGGAGACATGAAACAATTAAAGTTCAATTAATGTCCATACATTTGTCTTATTTCTTCCTTCCAATGAGTCATGTCAATCAAAATTAAAGTCATAGTCAAGTCAAAATGTCAACCTCTACACCAGCCGCTTCTCATCCAGCTTTGGCTTTCTATAGCAAGCAGACTTTAGTTATCGGCTGGTCCAGACAGCTGCTCTTTGTTTTAATGCGCACTTGATGCACCAAGCCCTTTTCTGTCTGGAAACGTTTGTACGACTCTTCCCATGACCCAGGAACCATCTCTGTCGCTCCTGCAGTTGAGGTAAGTACTCTTTGACCCATATTTTCCAAAACAGGTCTACCATATATTGTACTTGCCTCCATCTCCTGCGAGCATACATGTCTGCTGCTTGGAAGACTCCTGGTGGTAAAGATGGTAAGGTCTTTAGAAGTAGCAGGTGATTCTGTGATGCTTCCAGGTCACATGGATCCGTGGAGGCTTTGGTAATTGGATGGCCATTGATAATGGCTTCCACTTCACAAAAAACTGTGCGCAGGCCTTCCTCATCCAAGTTTTGTACATTCAAAGTGGAGTTGAGGACTTTCTGCACTGACCTTATTAAACTCTCCCAAGATCCATCATGATGTGAGCCAGTTGGGGGGGTTAAAAGTCCATTTTATCCCTCTTCGAAGAAGGACATCATTAATTTGTGACTGGTTCCACTTCGCAATGGCTGTTCTCAACTCACGCTCTGCTCCTATGAAGTTTGTCCCATTGTCAGAGTGCAACTCCTGAACTTGGCCACACCTTGCCACAAAGCGTCTGAGGGCATTTATGAATGAGTGTCAAGTGAAGGTGCTACCTCAATGTGGATCGCTGGTATGGCCAGGCAGGTAAAAATAAAGCCATACCTCTTTACAACACTCCTCCTGCTCCTCACCTCAAAAGGTCCGAAATAATCTACTCCGACATAGGTAAAAGGAGGTTCATCTGGAGTAATTCTTTCAGAAGGCAAATCTGCCAGCTACTGGAATTCTGTCTGAGCATTCAATCATCAACAGATAACGCACTTTGAAAGAACATTTCTTATGGCTGTACTAGCACCAGTGTTCCAATATCGCTCACACAGTTTGGATAGCATGTGGTGTCGACCTCCATCTCCCACCTATTGATGGATGTGCCTCAGAAGAATGACTGAGATATGTGAATCCTTGGCCAGTACAATGGGATGTTTAGCAGGCATACATAATCTGCTGAGCTGACCAACTCTCAGTACACTGTCCTCCATCAGTGGGCAGAGTGTGTAGATATGACTATGCCCCTTCACACTTTTGCCTTTTTGCAGCCTGGAGAATTCCTATGGAAACCTTTTCCTTTGGAAAAAATTGATGATCTCCAGTTCTGCCTTCTCCAGCTCTCCCACTTTGTATCTGGATGTCTCATTCCTGATGTACCTGAGCACAGAAGCACTGTTGTCTGTCCAAAACACAGAATCCTCAAGATGCATGTGCAGCTCTTTTCTTCCACAAGATAGCCATATGACTTGCCATTGTGGCAGCAATAAGCTCCATTCGGGGGATGTTAACAGACTTTAACCACGCCACCATAGCTTTCCCCATGATAAAGGTGCTGTGTACTTATGAGTGTGCATTTTGTGACAGCAGGTAAGTCACTACTCCAGAGCCATTTGCCAACTTGTCCACTCTCGAGCCACAGATTGCAGGTATGACCCTGATCCCAGCTGAGTGCTCTCCTGCACAGATCCCTTAAGATCTTCTTTGCTGACAAGATAACAGGACTCAAGATCCCAAGATGATCATATATTGAGCTAACTGTTGACAAGAATTCCTCTCCTGGTGGTTGGTCTGTCCTTGATCACAATCTTGAACTTAAATATAGACTTAAAATACAGACTGGATGCACCATTCAAGACTTCAAGAATTCAAGAATTTATTTGTCATTACATAACAATAACATTACATACGCAATCATTACCAATGAAATTCTTAAGTCTCTTGCTCCCTACAAACAAACAATGCTCAGGAATATTAATATGAAAAATAATAGAAACATTCAAACAAAGAAAATAGTTTAAAGAATAAAAATATAGAAATAAATAATAGTACAAGAGTACTAATAGATTAATAAATATAGACCTAAATTTAAATTAAACAATTAAATATACATTTTACAACTAAGAAAAAATACAACTAGAAGAGATACACAAATATATAAACAAATATACAATAGAGTATGCAATAGAAGTGAAGGTTTTATTGTGACGGTGTTATTGTTTTAAGAGTTTTAAGAGTTCAAGAGTCTTATGGCCTGCAGTATGCAGCTATCCCTGCTATACCAGGCGGTGGTGATGCAGCCAGTCAGGATCCAGGTGCACCTGTAGAAGCTGCAGTGTATCCTTGAGTCCATGTTGAGCCTCCACAGCCTGCAAGTGGAGGAAGAAGAGCTGCTGTCTGGCTGACTTGTGATAAAGTCAGTGTGATGAGTCCAGGTCAGGTCCTCACTGATGTGAACCCCGAGGAACCTGAAGCTGCTGACTCTCTCCACCATAGTCCTGTTGATGGAGAGGGGGGCGTGTTCCTCTCTCTGCCTCCTCCTGAAGTCCACGATCAGCTCCTTAGTTTTGCTGACGTTGAGATGGAGGTTGTTGTCCTGGCACCAAGAATGTCAGGACTCTGACCTCCTCTCTGTAGGCCGTCTCATCGTCGCCGGTGATCAGGCCGATGATGGTTGTGTCATCAGCAAATTTGATGATGGTGTTGGAGCTGTGGGTGACCACGCAGTCATGCGTGAACAGGGAGTACAGCAGAGGGCTGAGCACACAGCCCTGGGGGGCGGTGCCGGTGTTCAGAGTCAGGGTGGAGGATGTGGTGCTGCCCATCCGCACAGCCTGGGGTCGGGAAGCTCAGGATCCAGTCAGAGAAGGCGGTGTTGAGCCTGAGGTTACTGAGCTTGGCGACGAACTTGGAGGGCACGATGGTGTTGAATGCTGAACTGTAGTCAATGAACAGCTTTCTCACATATGTGTCCCTCTGGACACATATGCTCAACAGTTTTCCTATTATTTGGCATGCTAACGTCCCTATTCCTCAATGGTAAGTTGATCTAGTAATGACCATCCACTAGCTTTGCTGAGTTTGACACGAGCTCTCACGAGATCTTCTCTTGACATGCCGGGTTGTTCGTCCATGCTGAATTTAGGGAAATCTGTTCTAAATTGTTTCTGCCAAAGTTCATCCAAATTCACAACTGACACTCTGTTCACTGATATCTTTGGCAGCTCACAATCCATTGCATCCCCACTGTCTCCTTTCAGCAGGCCATTCAGTCCAACCCAACATAGTCCTGCATGCAATGCTTCCAAGGCCTTAGAAACGTTTGTCCCTATCAACAGCTCAATCCCAGCATCAATCTCAGGCAAATGGACATGTTTTAGATGAGACCATCTCTGCAGATCACTCTGTCTCGGAATGATCCCTTTGTGAACAGGCATGCTTAACTGCGTATAAGCCTTAGGCAGCTCACAGAATCGCTCTTCATTCAAACCAGCTACCTGCAGTCCTGGCACAATATGGCTGCTACCACTTTCTCTTGTCCCATTGTCCTTAAGAGAATCTGCACTTTCCTCTGTACTCTACAATCTTTGATGATGTGTCCAATACACAGACAGGCCAAAACAGACTCCGTTTTACCCTCCAAGAAGCCTATCCTCTCCTTGTGAGCCCTTTTACCCAACTGGGGACATGAATCCAGCGTGTGTCCTTCACAGCAAAGACATGCCTTCTCCATTGTTTGAGCATGTTTTTCTTTCTATTAGTTCCAAGATGAGTCTTAATCTTCATAGGAGTTACAGTGGTAGCAAAACTTGTTCCTTTAATTCCAGAACGAGACTGTGGACTGTGTTTGCTAACTACTCGGTTTGTTACCTGTGATGGAACATCCTGTATGTTTCCAAACATCGGGTCAGTCAAGATCCTTACTTGTCTCTAAATAAAGTTAGTGATTTCAATGAATGTAACTCTCCGGCCGTGCCTTTCCTGCAGTTCACAAGCTTCTGTTCTCCATTTGTCCCTGAATTTATATCGTAATTTCTTTATGATGGTGAGCATATTAGCTGGCATATCTAATTCATGCAGGTATTGTACCTCTTCCATGGCATTACAGCACCCTCTGAGGAAAAGGCTATATCCTTGAAGAGCCTTTACATCTTCAGTTTTGATTGGTGGCCATGAGAGAGCTTTTCCCATATAAGCATGTGCCACCTTTTGCTCATTTCCAAAGTGTTCCTTTAATAAAGGCTTAGTTTCAATGTGCTAGGATCAATGTGCTGGCAGCTTGTAAACCAATTCTTTTTGATGACCCTTAGTGTACTGCTCCAGGAAATATAGTCTGTCACTATGGCATGTTGTGTTCCTTTCAACACCATTCTCAAAAGCCTTCACAAATGCATGATATTTTAATGGCTCACTCAAACACTGGTATTTCCCTCTTTGGTAAAGATGAGAGAGATTGTTACTGTATCAATAGTGTAGTTATGTTATCGTCTGTTTCCTCATAATATCAAGCATATTATTTTGATCTCCACGTTTTAATTCAGCATTTGTGTCTGTGGCATTTTCATATTGCAGTTTTGCATCCTCTTGAGCATTGTAATATGCTGAATGTTGATCAGGTTCATGTCATGCAAGTGATTTACGCTCTGAGCAACTGAAATGAAATGAATTATTTTCCTTAAGCTTTGTTCCTGTATCTAGATGATCACACACTTGAACTTACAATTTCTTTCTGTGTCATTTGTGGCACAAATGGCTTGGCTTTAGGACTAAGGGTTTGTGTTTTTCCTTGTCTCTTTTCAAGTAGGAATTCATTCCATCTCAGTGCTGTGATATTCTTGACTTTTTCCCTTTTGCAGTGCTATGAGAACTGAATACATTCACTTCAGCCATCGTGAGCTGCTATTTCCTCATCCAATTCAAGCTGCTCCTTCCTTTTTGCACCTAGTGTTTCCCCCTCTTCTTCCAGTTTGTGCTTATCCTTTAATAATTTTTGATGTATTTTTACATAAAAATATTTGACGTATATATATATATATATATATATATATATATATATATATATATATATATATATATATATATATATGTATGTGTGTGTGTGTGTGTATGTACACACACAGGCTGTATATTCTGTATATACACAGTAAGTATATTTGTGACTCACTGCTCTTGTGAGACGTCCTTTTGTAATATTCCTTTTTAATAGTAGTGCTGTTATTGTTTTCCAGATAATGTATGGTGACAAGACAGTAACGCTGGGCCGTCCATCTTTAATACATCAGGTCCTTCAGATACTACGTTTTCTGCTGATACCCTGTGTTATTATTGGTAAGTACATTAAGAAGGCTTGACTGATAAAGTGATTTTGGTCCAGTCAGTGCCGTCACTTTCTGATTTATACAATAAAGTCTGCATTTATATATTATTATGGTCCAAAAGCAGTCAGAGGAAGAGCAGGCAAAAGAACACAAGAACAAGACTGGAGTGACAAAGCAACAAAACAGAGAGAGAGATTGTCGAGATGTTGAATGTCAACCCAAAATATCATCTATAGGCAGCTTCTAAAAAGCTCACACTGAATATATATAAGTATAAATAATAAACACTAAATATTTTTATTTTTCTAAACTTGCACTTTAATGGATTAAATTCTATTTGTTTGTCTGGTCGGTTTAAATCAGTAACTGTGTTTGTCTTTCAGTGTTGGTGGCTATCTGTCAATGGCAAAAGAAGCTCACTGCTGAGATGAAGAAGTATTGAGCCTTAACTCCACTGTCAGGATGAACATAATGCCTCCTGTTAAGTTCCCCTTATTGATATCCATTTCTCCACCTGTGGCTCACTGGAGTAAAGTTCACTCTTTGGTCTCAATATGGTGTTCAGGGAAGCAAACCTAACTATACAATCTTGTTACAGTGTCTTGTAACCACTGTCAGGTATTTTTGAACTCAGGTGTGGTGGAGAGGCCACTTGAAGCTTGTTTCCTGTGTCCTACCAGGGTTCAGAGACTTTTCCTCTCAGTGATTGTCTTGATGGATCCTGTGTTTTGTTTTGTTTTTTTTAATTTTTTTAAGAGATGCTGAGATGTTAAGTTGATTTTGTTACATTGACCAGGGTCTGATTAGTTGTGCTAACTAGCTGCCTGCTGTAGCTTCACATTTATGGTACAAACTTGAGTGATGTCAATCTTTTGATCTAAATTTTATCTTTTTTCCTGTCATTTTGTATCTGTCAGATTGAAACATTTATTTTTTAATAAAGTCTTTTTTCTACTGAAGTGCACTTGGTTTGGATCCTTTATAACAGCACAGCTGTTGTGAGAGGAAAAGTAAGCCTTAATTAATTCACACATATGTACTCAGTGTCATTTATTTCTGGGTCCCCCGTAAATGCATGTCTGTAACGCCTTTATTCTGTGTACTCCTTCCCTTGTACCTATCGACAGGTACTCCGTATATCTCTGTCAGTGGAAAAACATTTACACTATAATTTGCCTTCTGAGCAGCTGCAGATTTTGTTCAGTACTGAGTAAAGCTTTGAACTAATTTTCCAGAAGTTTACTACAGATAAAAACATTAATGATTAACATCTATTCAAGCTCCAGCAACATCCACAATCATTGACGGTTGTGTGACTTTGATACAGGGGAAAAACCTGTATTCATGTGCTGCTTTGGCTTCCCTGGGTGTGATTTATGCTCACCTGCAGAAGGCCATGGATGATCTGACCGAGGAGCCCTGCTAATTGAAGCAGCTGCATTCCAGTCTGGCCAAAGACATCATGGTAAAGAACTGCTTCCCTGCTCCTACAATGAAAACCCTTTCATTTATTGCTGAATCAGATATCACAGCGCTGCAGTGAGAGCTGCTGCTGACATCAACCATTTAGAGAATCCCTGGAGGGAAGACTAAGCGTTTCCTCAACTTCGGAATGTACCTGCTGACATGAGAATCCCTGCTAAGAAAATGTACACCACAGCACACACCAGAAACAGTGTCCCACAACAAGACAGACGTTTGCTGAAAAGATTATAATAAAACATGCACAGGGACCTTTAGTGAGGGGCTGTAAATACTATATACCAATCAATAACTATCAATAAATGTTTACTTGATGATCAGGAGAGTAATGAAAAGGAGAGTCTAGTATTTTCCTGGTTGAAGTGGAAGATAAGTTTGTTATTCTGCTCTGAGTCAAAGGAGGGACTCAGGAGAATGGCTTCATACAAAAGCTTCTTTATTTAATAGCTATTGTACAAATTGGTGTGAATGCTGAAAACATTCAAAACTCTGTTCTTCTACAAAAGAAATTCTTTATTATTATTATTCCACCCACTTTTTTGGCACCAAAGCTCCTTCCACATTTTTCATCAGTAGAAATGCCATTCAAACATCAAAACGTTCAGCTCAGTTAGCTATTACTTTTCTCATTCCAAACATTTTTCCAAAATATTCCAGGATTATCACATTTTTTTCCCATTAAAATGAATGGACGGAATGTTCAAAATGTCCATCAAATATCAAAATGTTCCACATCTTTCTGGGATTCAGGATATCATTCAACTTTTTAAATCACATTCAAACTTTTCAAAATATTCAACTTTGTTTCAGGTCAAGTTTTGGCCAAAATGTTCAAAACTAGAGTGGGTGACATCATCAGCCAGAGTGGAGAGGAGCTGTGAAAATCTTCTGAAAAGTTTCTCTTCAACTCGCTCTCATTCACACAAGGTTTACTCTATGCAGATCATTTTACAGGCAAATCTGTGCTGATTGCAGACATGTGTCTGACTGAGCAAATGGACTGAGCAAAATGGCTCCAGATCCCGTCCAAAAGAGAGGAGCACCAACCAACTGCACCATCTACTCCCATTATAAATTAGACCTGAAAAGTTGGAAGAATGGAAAAGTACCACTTTTTCAAACTGCTCTCATGACCACATTTTCAGCTCCACACACATAAAATCTACATCACTGTGTTCATGAGACTCTTGTCTGTCTGATGGTATCATCGTTTGGAAGACCAGGGCTTATAGTCTGACTACAGGAGGCAGGAGTTTGAGAGGTGCGCCTCAGCTGAATCTCTGTGAATTCAACAGAAGCAAGAGTGCATGCAGTCACCATGGCAACCAGTGACTGACTGAAGGTTTTCACACACAGCTGATTGAGATGATGTCATTACTGCAGTCTGACTGTGTTCACTTACAAGAGGAAATACCAGCTCACACACACACACACACACACAGTACTCAGGCACCCTTGCATTTTGTCAAGCATTTTCAAAGTCTTATTTAATCATTCAGAATTTTAAACAGGACCTTTATAATGCAGTATTATATGTATTATTCAACTTTTGAATCCCATTCATGTCTTTTACAATCTTTACCACTTTTCCTTGTATTCATACATCTTCAACTTGTTCTTCATAAAAATTCAAAAACCTTTAAATATTCCACATTCCTTCATTCATTTCAGGTATCATTCGTCTGTATATTTCAGTTATCCAGTTTAGCGTCAACCTTTCAGCAGTCAGCACTCACGCCGCAATTTCTTCAGACATTTCATTCTCTAGTTATTACTACTGTAGTGCAAGTGAACAGGTAAAAATATATTTATATTAAAAAACATGTTTTCATATGTATATTTATATAAATTATTATTTTAATATTATCAATTGTTCTAAATGTGGAATAGCATCAAACAAGGAGCAGGAAACCTGTGAAGGATTAACAGCCAACAACACAAACAGGACAAACAAACTGAGCAAGTGAAGACATAAAAGTGCGTCACATCAGAGATCCGCGGAGGCTGCTAACTTTAGCCTTTAACGAGCTAATTTAACTTCATGAGATATAAAGGGACAACGGAAGGGGAAACTACTTCAAGAAAACACCTCAGCCTACACAACAACACTCAGTTTTATCTGTGTTTTATCTACAAGAAAACACAAAGTAAGTACAACATGAACAGACCTTTTATCTGCTAGCTGTCCGTCTCTGAAAATGAAGTGCTACAACACAGTGTCAGTTCAAACACAAGATGGTAGCCTACCACAGGCTGTCTGAAATGAAGAGTGGTTAAAAAAATATATAATGTTACTAATTGTTTCAAAGTAATACTAATGTTTTTAATTGGTTATGAGAAAAGTACAGACAGAACTACGAGTATCCTGCCTACATGCTACAGAGTATGAATGCTGCTTATATGAGGACTTTTTAGGTATGAAGGACAATAAAAGGACAGTATGTTATAATTATAATTATAATATGTTTTAATTCATTGTTCTTTAAATACATAAAAAAAGAAGGAAACTTCCTGTTTAGCAGACTGTGAAGGAATGTCAGACATGTGCATTGTCTGATTTAACTCATTAGCATCCACATCAAAGCACTGAAGAAGCAATGCCGTGAGTTTATATACTAGAGATTATTTTTGTTTAAAAAAAGGGCAATGTTTAAAAAGTTATCTAAAAAAAGATTTTGTTTAGTATTGTACACTAGCTAAGAAAAGGTGTCAGCCACGACAGCTGCTTGCTGTTGTGTGTATAATTTGTACTTTGTAAAATGTATTGTGATCAAAAGAAGACATTTATACATATTGTATTGCTTTATTTACAGTTTTCACCGGCATGTTGATGAAGATGTTTCACGGTAAATGGTCAATCATGCTTCGACTCTGTCTTCACTGACTCCAGCTTACCTTGGTGTTAAGTCAGCGTTACAACACACTGCACGAGAACACTACAAGGACAGTAAAAAGTGATAAACACAGTCACTGAGTTTGGGCCTGTTCACCATTGTGTCTGTTTGCAGCCTGTCTCTGTGTTAGGTTGTGTATTTTCACTTTGCAGCATTTTCTTCTCAGTGTCTCTCATGTAGTGTCAAAGTGGCACTGATTATTCTTTACTTAATTAAGTTCTGTCTATTTGCATGTGTTTTTCTCAGGGTTGTCATTTAATCTTACTTGTGTGCTGAGTGACAACAAGAAGAAAGGACTTCTCAAAACTGACACTAGATGTCACCCAGACCTCATTAGACATCATCTTTGATCTGTGCTGTTGATTGAACATGCACAAAGTTTTAGACATTGGTTACCTGATCATCAAGTTATTCAGCATCTAAATATCATCACATAAACTCAGAGGTATCCCTTCATGTCAGGACTCAGTCATCTATTTTCTCAGCTCTCTGACACTCTCACACTGGAGCTGATGGTCACTCTGCTAACAGAGATGTTCAATGTCTCAGATGCTGGATGATCCAAAATGTGGTGCACGTTGCTGTCAGGTGGTTTTGATGTAGACAACATTGGGTAGACAACATTTTCCTGTGCGGATTGGCCATATTTCACACCAATCAGGACTCTGCTGTTTTGTTGACAATCGATTCCACTCGCCCTGGTGATGGATGGGAGATTTATCAGACGACTGTCGGAGGCTGTCATCGTCTGGAGTCAGAGTGAACACAGCAGTGCTGCAAAACATGATTTCTCAGAGCTGATTCAGATGTGTGTTTTGTTTTCTGTCTCGCTGGCCGCCCTCCCTCCCATTTCCACCACTTCTCTTTTCAGCGGAGGCGCGCTGCGCTTTTACGCACGACTCCTCCAGCAGCACTGTGGAGAGCAGAGAGCCATGAAGACCGTCAGTGTGTGAGCGTTTCACTGCCAGCTCTGCAACAAGATGATCCTGCTGTCCGCTCTGTTGTTCCTTCTCTGGGGAGAGCACGCTGGGGGCTTTACATTTAATGGAGACCTCTGCCACTTGGCCGTGGCCGCCAACAGGGTTTACATCTCCACAGAGGAGAGGCTGTACCAGCTGAACCACGACCTGACTCTGGTCCAGAGTCTGACCCAGAGAGGACTGTTGACGGCTG
Organism: Scortum barcoo; assembly: GCA_023238725.1. Classification (NCBI taxonomy): domain Eukaryota; kingdom Metazoa; phylum Chordata; class Actinopteri; order Centrarchiformes; family Terapontidae; genus Scortum; species Scortum barcoo. Next base: position 15,880,399 of record CM041540.1, on the reverse strand, counting down.
CGGAGCGTGTGGAGGACCAGCACTTTCATCGGGTTTCTGAGACGGATGATGGGAAAGGAATGCAACTTTCAGAGTCAACATATTGTTGCCGTTTGTTCAGAATCAGAGTCTGGTCAGCTGCGGTGTGATCGACAACCACTGTGGTTACTGCGAGGTGCTGGACCTGAACAACATCTCCAATGTGCGGTACAGGGAGCAGATCCAGGTAGGAGCTCCATTTAACAGCAACAAGACGGTCAGCTTTCTGGTGGATGTGAAGAAGACCGAGAAGACCGAGACTTACATCCTGACTGGTAGTGAGCAGCACAAAGACCAAAAACAGCCAGTGCAGTGCCCCTATGAAGAATATGCTGTGAAGCTTCATAACACCAACAACGATCAGAAAGGAGAAATATTTTCTAAGTTTGTCATTCTAGTTTACAGCTACTTGACCACCTGGCCCTCTAATATAAATTGCACTGTCTTAGACTGATGAAAAGCAATTTGTTGCTGTTTGCATTTTTTATATTTTGACCCGAGGAGTCACCTCTCTCTGGCTCTAGTTTGCTTGTTAGCTAACTTCCATTTGGAAAACCTTTTTTTTTATCCACCCATTTAACTGTAACCTTTGCTGTCTCTGCGCAACAACAATACACTTCTGTTCACTCTGTGCAACAACAATGCACTTCTGTTCATATTCATCACTATTTCAGTGTTTTTTGCACTCCCTGAGATATTATATATTTCTCATATGTATACTCAGGCACACTCCCTCTATACTATGTACAGGTTTACTTACAATTATAGTAAATAGTTATAGTAAATTTCCCCGCTTTGTGGGACTAATAAAGGAAATCTGAATCTGAATCTAGTATCAGAGCAGTTCAGTCTCTCAGAAACATCACAAAGCTTCATTCTTGTTGTCAGCTCGCTGTGGACAAGAACTTTCACACCGCCTGTCCCAGAGTGCTCTACAGGGCCAGTGATGACCGCAAAGTGTTTCCCAAAATACATCTGGATCAGGTGGATCATAAACATGTGTACTTGCCATTTAGAAACCAGGTAGGTGCACGTTACATGTATCCTGTTTAGAACTGTGGTGAACTGTAGGAGATTTTGAATATTCTGATTTTGTCACATTGTACTTTTTATCACAATGTGACAGAATCTTTTATTTTGAAGTGTTCCTGTTTTGTTCTAGGTGGAGCGTGTACCTGTGTCAAAGTGCAGCACATACACAACTGTTCAGGACTGCTGGTCTGCACAAGATCCATACTGTGTCTGGTGCAGCTCTAAAAAAAGGTCAGAGAAACAACATCTGCAGCTCACATCTTCTAACTATTATAAACTTGGTTAAAACATCATTTTCTCTTCCCAGCTGCACATTTGAAGACGACTGCAAAGATTCCGATTGGGTAGCCATTCCTGATGATTCCCGTCAACAGAAAATGATTTCCTACAAAGTTGTAATGGACAGCCCTGGCCAGGTACAGATTACATACAAGCCTTTAACTATATTCAGTTGTGGATGTTACTTATTTCTCCTTTAAATGCTCACATCCCTCCTTTCTCAGATCACACTGAACATCCAGACACACGTGACTGCAGGCCAGCAGGCTCTGTCTAACTTCGCCTGTGAATTCTCTGCAACTTCCAGTAAGCCCTTTGTAGCAGGCAAAGTCCTCCACAGTTCCCACAGTGCACCTGCACCCTCTCTGATAGCAGGCTCTCTGCTGAAGGTCAGTGACTTTTAATGGATAGAATAATCCAGTCAATTAAATATGACCTTCACACTGTCACAAGAATTATGTAAAATGAAAAACTCTCCATTATCTGTGTATTATTTGACAAGTCTGTCTCATCTCACGTTCTATATATTTTTACATTACATAAAAACATAAGTGTCTGAAAATTATGACCAAAACTCTGAAATTCACTGTCTTATTTTCACTTAACAGGCCTGCGTGTCTCACTTAAGATGAGACTTGGGGCGACACATTTGTTGGAACAACTGCAGATAGTTAACTGCTTTGACATCAGAGGACCGCCAACCTCTGTCCTGTAAGTCCACAAGCATTTTCAAGAAATCTGAGCAGACAATAAGATAAAAATAGATTGTTTCCAACGGAAATGACAGAGGACAGACCTGAAAAAAGTTGAAAATATCTGAAACATGTAATGAGCCAGATGCATCATTTGCATTTGAAATGAAATGATACAGAAATGACACGGATACTTGCAGGGTAGGATTTAAAGAAATGTCTTTAGAGCCACAAGAGGGTATGAAAGATTGCGTCCAAGGTATCCCAATTTTACTAAATCAGATGGGAGAAAGGTGCAATTATTGATCAAAACATTCCAAGCCCTGCCAAAATCAGAATGAACCATCATCAAAACCAAGGTTTTTCAGGCTCGGGCAAATTTCCAAGGAGCAAACTTTCTGGCCTTTTGGTACATCTGAGGCAAGAGTGAGTGCTGCTCTCAAACCAGCAGGTAATGAGATTAGACCACACACACTGGCCTGCACAGAGATTCCAGATT
>CM041540.1:15159500-15187000 GCA_023238725.1 Scortum barcoo | reverse complement strand
GCTTTTAGAGGTAATGCCGCAGGCTACAACAACAACGTTGCTAGCACAAGTTTGGAAATAATGTCAGCAAGTTTGGATGTTCTGTGTGCGAACTTCACTCGGAAGCTTATTGGTCAAATCTCTAATAACTCACACCATAGAAGCAGACATACGTCAAACACAATCCAAACATCCTTTTAAGGTGTCTCCTCCTAATGTGATGGTCAAATCTCTAATAACATGTTGACGCACACCATAGAAGCAAAATGCCCACTACAGGGTAACAGGTTGCTACACTACAAGAGCTGCTGTGTCTTACCTTAAACACAGGTCCCACCGAGATTTGAACTCGGATCGCTGGATTCAGAGTCCAGAGTGCTAACCATTACACCATGGAACCACAACATGTGCTGATTGCAATTTGGACGGGCAGACACACCTTAGACACCTTAGACAAGTGAAGAGTGGGAAATGCAACAATGCTTTCTTTGTGCTCAAAGATGATCTTGAAACTTAACTACATAGTTTGGAATAATAAAGGAGTAACCAAATAACACATGCTCATGCAAACGACTCACTAACAGGTAATGAGGACACTTGCGATGACAAATTTATTGCCCAAGTATGGCCTGGTCCAGAACTTAGCTTCACCTTAGTGAAGAAAAAGTGCACATGTGCAGTGAGGCTCGCGCCTCTGCAGTCAGGATGGCCGAGCGGTCTAAGGCGCTGCGTTCAGGTCACAGTCTCCCCTGGAGGCGTGGGTTCGAATCCCACTTCTGACAGTCAACCTTTTACCTCTACATACATCATCCTCCACCGCAAGCTCACCCAACTCAGTGTGCCTGCCCCCACCTGTCAGTGGATCACAGACCTTCTAACTAACAGGAGGCAGCAGGTAAGGCCGGGGAGCGTCATATCCAGCACCCGCACAATCAGCACTGGTGTGTGTTCTCTCTCCGCTGCTCTTCTCCCTTAACACAAATCACTGCACCTCAGAAGACCCACCTGTGAAACTCCTGAAGTTTGCACATGAAGCAACGGTCACTGGCCTCATCTGGGACGGTAATGAGTACAGATGGGAGGTTTCACATCTGGCACTCTCATGCGGTCAGAACAACCTGCTGAAGCTGAACGCACTCAAAATTGGACTTCAGAGGGAGCCCCCTCTCGTCTTCCATGCTGAAGAACGCTGCGTCTGCTGTGGAAACCTTCAGGTTCCTGGGACCTCTGCATTCTCCCAGGGCCTGAGGGTGGAGTCCAACTTCGACACCATCGCCTAGCATCCTGGAAAGGCCCAGCAGAGGATGTACTTTTTGACTCCTCTTTCAAACCATCTGTCTTCTCTAGCTAAAACATGTATTCCTGGTGCTGTCCTGGAAAGAGTGTCCCTCCTCCTTCAAATGTAGCTGGACTGCCTAATCCTGACCTGAGGAGTTGGCTCTCTTGTGTCGGGCCCATACGCTTGTGGAGCGGTTGATTCGTTTCCCCAGTGTACCCAGGCCCAAGCATTCCTCACTGCGCTAAACTCATGCCACAGACATAAGCAGAGCAATGTGGTGTATGCAGTTCCTTGCAGTGAGACAGACAGCTCCACACCCATTCACACCTTGACGACCGTGTGGGGCAACGATCCCACACGATCCCACCTATCACCCTAACGACTCTCGGGGTCAACGACCCTACTTGAACAGCCAAAACATGTACGGTGCTGTCCTGGAAAGAGTGTCACGTGCCTGCAAAGTCCAACTCAACTCCAATCCAAATGACCTGAGGAGTTGGCTTGTGTGTTCACTTGCCATACCTAATCCTGAGGACCAGTTGATCCCACCTATCACCCCATCTATTCTCTCATTGCCAAACATAATGCAATGAAACCTCCCAGAAAGAGGTCCTCCTTCAAATGTGCCTGACCTAGTTGGCTTTGTGTCAGGCTACCTTGAGCATGTGCAGTTCCAGTGTGAGACACACTCACCTGCTTTCACACCTTGACTCAATGTGATCAGAGCAGTGTGTAGGACAGATCCCACCTATCACCCTCACAACGACTCTCGGGCCAACGACCTCATTTCAACGAACCCTCCGACTTTGTAAAAATCTCCATATTTTTCCATATTCAATCCCCAGACTCTTTACCAGTCCGACAGAACTGAAGAAGCCTCTTGGATGAGAGGTGACACGACTTCAAGGACTTCATGCAAGTCCAGTTGACTTTTTCTAAACTGCGACCTTGATGACTGAGAATCTCCACAGACATACGTCAAAAACAATCCAAACATCCTTTCAAGGTGTCCTCCGCTAGACCGACCCACCCCTAATTTGATGGGTCAAGCGTAATGTGTGGGCCGAAATAGCTCAGTTGGGAGAGCATGTTAGACTGAAGATCTGAAGGTCCCTGGTTCGATCCCGGGTTTCGGCAGGAAGTACCCCTGCTTTTAGAGGTAATCCCAATGCAGGCTACAAACAACAACGCGTTAGCACAAGTTTGGATGTGCTGTGTGCGAACTTCACTCGGAAGCTTATTGGTCAAATCTCTAATAACTCACACCATAGAAGCAGACATACGTCAAACACAATCCAAACATCCTTTTAAGGTGTCTCCTAGACCGACCTCCTAATGTGATGGTCAAATCTCTAATAACATGTTGACGCACACCATAGAAGCAAAATGCCCACTACAGGGTAACAGGTTGCTACACTACAAGAGCTGCTGTGTCTTACCTTAAACACAGGTCCCACCGAGATTTGAACTCGGATCGCTGGATTCAGAGTCCAGAGTGCTAACCATTACACCATGGAACCACAACATGTGCTGATTGCAATTTGGACGGGCAGACACACCTTAGACACCTTAGACAAGTGAAGAGTGGGAAATGCAACAATGCTTTCTTTGTGCTCAAAGATGATCTTGAAACTTAACTACATAGTTTGGAATAATAAAGGAGTAACCAAATAACACATGCTCATGCAAACGACTCACTAACAGGTAATGAGGACACTTGCGATGACAAATTTATTGCCCAAGTATGGCCTGGTCCAGAACTTAGCTTCACCTTAGTGAAGAAAAAGTGCGCATGTGCAGTGAGGCTCGCGCCTCTGCAGTCAGGATGGCCGAGCGGTCTAAGGCGCTGCGTTCAGGTCGCAGTCTCCCCTGGAGGCGTGGGTTCGAATCCCACTTCTGACAGTCAACCTTTTACCTCTACATACATCATCCTCCACCGCAAGCTCACCCAACTCAGTGTGCCTGCCCCCACCTGTCAGTGGATCACAGACCTTCTAACTAACAGGAGGCAGCAGGTAAGGCCGGGGAGCGTCATATCCGGCATCCCGCACAATCAGCACTGGTGTGTGTTCTCTCTCCGCTGCTCTTCTCCCTTAACACAAATCACTGCACCTCAGAACTTTTTGACCCACCTGTGAAACTCCTGAAGTTTGCACATGAAGCAACGGTCACTGGCCTCATCTGGGACGGTAATGAGTACAGATGGGAGGTTTCACATCTGGCACTCTCATGCGGTCAGAACAACCTGCTGAAGCTGAACGCACTCAAAATTGGACTTCAGAGGGAGCCCCCTCTCGTCTTCCATGCTGAAGAACGCTGCGTCTGCTGTGGAAACCTTCAGGTTCCTGGGACCCGCATTCTCCCAGGGCCTGAGGGTGGAGTCCAACTTCGACACCATCGGAACTAAAGGCCCAGCAGAAAGACTCCTCTTTCAAACCATCTGCCCAGCAGAGGATGTACTTTTTGACTCCTCTTCTCAAACCATCTGTCTGCCACAGACATCTCTAGCAGTGACAGCTCCACACCCTCACAAAACATGTCGGGGTCAACGACCCTACTTGAACACCAAAACATGTACGGTGCTGTCCTGGAAAGAGTGTCCCTCCTCCTTCAAATGTAGCTGGACTGCCTAATCCTGACCTGAGGAGTTGGCTCTCTTGTGTCGGGCCATACGCTTGTGGAGCGGTTGATTCGTTTCCCCAGTGTACCCAGGCCCAAGCATTCCTCACTGCGCTAAACTCATGCCACAGACATAAGCAGAGCAATGTTGGTGTATGCAGTTCCTTGCAGTGAGACAGACAGCTCCACACCCATTCACACCTTGGCTAGAGCAAACATCCCACCTATCACCCTAACGACTCTCGGGGTCAACGACCCTACTTGAACAGCCAAAACATGTACGGTGCTGTCCTGGAAAGAGTGTCCCTCCTCCTTCAAATGTAGCTGGACTGCCTAATCCTGACCTGAGGAGTTGGCTCTCTTGTGTCGGGCCATACGCTTGTGGAGCGGTTAGATCCGTTTCCCCAGTGTACCCAGGCCCAAGCATTCCTCACTGTGCTAAACTCATGCCACAGACATAAGCAGAGCAATGTGGTGTATGCAGTTCCTTGCAGTGAGACAGACAGCTCCACACCCATTCACACCTTGACTCATTTGACTCATGTGACTCACCGTGTGGGGCAAACGATCCCACAAGGACTTCACTCTCGGGGTCAACACCCCTTGAATTTAATGCGACTCTTTACCTCCGAGATGACTGAGACTCTCGTCAAAAACAACCCAAACATCCTAAGGGTCCTCCGTAGACCAACCCTGAGAATCTAATTTGATGGGTCAAGACCACCTCGATGTTGGGCCACTAGCTGCAGTTGGGAATTTGAAATCCTGAAGGATTGAAGATCTCCCTGAAGACCCCTTTTAGAGGTAATCCCTTTTAGGAGGTAATGCCGCAGGCTACAACAACAACGCTGTTAGCACAAGTTTGGATGTGCTAAAAGTGCGAACTTCACTCGGAAGCTTATTGGTCAAATCTCTAATAACTCACACCATAGAAGCAGACATACGTCAAACACAATCCAAACATCCTTTTAAGGTGTCTCCTCCTAATGTGATGGTCAAATCTCTAATAACATGTTGACGCACACCATAGAAGCAAAATGCCCACTACAGGGTAACAGGTTGCTACACTACAAGAGCTGCTGTGTCTTACCTTAAACACAGGTCCCACCGAGATTTGAACTCGGATCGCTGGATTCAGAGTCCAGAGTGCTAACCATTACACCATGGAACCACAACATGCACTGATTGCAATTTGGACGGGCAGACACACCTTAGACACCTTAGACAAGTGAAGAGTGGGAAATGCAACAATGCTTTCTTTGTGCTCAAAGATGATCTTGAAACTTAACTACATAGTTGGGAATAATAAAGGAGTAACCAAATAACACATGCTCATGCAAACGACTCACTAACAGGTAATGAGGACACTCAAGTATGCGATGACAAATTTATTGCCCAAGTATGGCCTGGTCCAGAACTTAGCTTCACCTTAGTGAAGAAAAAGTGCGCATGTGCAGTGAGGCTCGCGCCTCTGCAGTCAGGATGGCCGAGCGGTCTAAGGCGCTGCGTTCAGGTCGCAGTCTCCCCTGGAGGCGTGGGTTCGAATCCCACTTCTGACAGTCAACCTTTTACCTCTACATACATCATCCTCCACCGCAAGCTCACCCAACTCAGTGTGCCTGCCCCCACCTGTCAGTGGATCACAGACCTTCCTAACTAACAGGAGGCAGCAGGTAAGGCCGGGGAGCGTCATATCCGGCACCCGCACAATCAGCACTGGTGTGTGTTCTCTCTCCGCTGCTCTTCTCCCTTAACACAAATCACTGCACCTCAGAACTTTTTGACCCACCTGTGAAACTATCCTGAAGTTTGCACATGAAGCAACGGTCACTGGCCTCATCTGGGACGGTAATGAGTACAGATGGGAGGTTTCACATCTGGCACTCTCATGCGGTCAGAACAACCTGCTGAAGCTGAACGCACTCAAAATTGGACTTCAGAGGGAGCCCCCTCTCGTCTTCCATGCTGAAGAACGCTGCGTCTGCTGTGGAAACCTTCAGGTTCCTGGGACCCGCATTCTCCCAGGGCCTGAGGGTGGAGTCCAACTTCGACACCATCGGAAAGGCCCAGCAGAGGATGTACTTTTTGACTCCTCTTTCAAACCATCTGTCTTCTCTAGCTAAAACATGTACGGTGCTGTCCTGGAAAGAGTGTCCCTCCCCTCCTCCTTCAAATGTAGCTGGACTGCCTAATCCTGACCTGAGGAGTTGGCTCTCTTGTGTCGGGCCATACGCCTTGTGGAGCGGTTGATTCGTTTCCCCAGTGTACCCAGGCCCAAGCATTCCTCACTGCGCTAAACTCATGCCACAGACATAAGCAGAGCAATGTGGTGTATGCAGTTCCTTGCAGTGAGACAGACAGCTCCACACCCATTCACACCTTGGCTTCATCCCACCTATCACCCTAACGACTCTCGGGGTCAACGACCCTACTTGACTGACCTCTTTCAAAACAGCTTCAAAACATGTACGGTGCTGTCCTGGAAAGAGTGTCCCTCCTCCTTCAAATGTAGCTGGACTGCCTAATCCTGACCTGAGGAGTTGGCCTCTCTTGTGTCGGGCCATACGCTTGTGGAGCAGGTTGATTCGTTTCCCCAGTGTACCCAGGCCCAAGCATTCCTCACTGTGCTAAACTCATGCCACAGACATAAGCAGAGCAATGTGGTGTATGCAGTTCCTTGCAGTGAGGACAGACAGCTCCACACCCATTCACACCTTGACTCATGTGACTCACGTGATGACCGTGTGGGGCAACGATCCCACCTATCACCCTAATTCCGACTCTCGGGGTCAACGACCCTACTTGAATTTGAAATCCCCAGACTCTTTACCAGTCCGACAGAACTGAAGAAGCCTCTTGGATGAGAGGTGACACGACTTCAAGGACTTCATGCAAGTCCAGTTGACTTTTTCTAAACTGTGCGACCTTGATGACTGAGAATCTCCACAGACATACGTCAAAAACAATCCAAACATCCTTTCAAGGTGTCCTCCGCTAGACCGACCCACCCCTAATTTGATGGGTCAAGCGATGTATGGATGCTGTGGGCCGAAATAGCTCAGTTGGGAGAGCGTTAGACTGAAGATCTGAAGGTCCCTGGTTCGATCCCGGGTTTCAGCAGGAAGTACCCCTGCTTTTAGAGGTAATGCCGCAGGCTACAACAACAACGCGAAACGTGGGAAACCTAACCACGCGTCAGCACAAGTTTGGATGTGCTGTGTGCGAACTTCACTCGGAAGCTTATTGGTCAAATCTCTAATAACTCACACCATAGAAGCAGACATACGTCAAACACAATCCAAACATCCTTTTAAGGTGTCTCCTAGACCGACCCACGCCTAATGTGATGGTCAAATCTCTAATAACATGTTGACGCACACCATAGAAGCAAAACACCCACTACAGGGTAACAGGTTGCTACACTACAAGAGCTGCTGTGTCTTACCTTAAACACAGGTCCCACCGAGATTTGAACTCGGATCGCTGGATTCAGAGTCCAGAGTGCTAACCATTACACCATGGAACCACAACATGTGCTGATTGCAATTTGGACGGGCAGACACACCTTAGACACCTTAGACAAGTGAAGAGTGGGAAATGCAACAATGCTTTCTTTGTGCTCAAAGATGATCTTGAAACTTAACTACATAGTTGGGAATAATAAAGGAGTAACCAAATAACACATGCTCATGCAAACGACTCACTAACAGGTAATGAGGACACTTGCGATGACAAATTTATTGCCCAAGTATGGCCTGGTCCAGAACTTAGCTTCACCTTAGTGAAGAAAAAGTGCGCATGTGCAGTGAGGCTCGCGCCTCTGCAGTCAGGATGGCCGAGCGGTCTAAGGCGCTGCGTTCAGGTCGCAGTCTCCCCTGGAGGCGTGGGTTCGAATCCCACTTCTGACAGTCAACCTTTTACCTCTACATACATCATCCTCCACCGCAAGCTCACCCAACTCAGTGTGCCTGCCCCCACCTGTCAGTGGATCACAGACCTTCTAACTAACAGGAGGCAGCAGGTAAGGCCGGGGAGCGTCATATCCGGCACCCGCACAATCAGCACTGGTGTGTGTTCTCTCTCCGCTGCTCTTCTCCCTTAACACAAATCACTGCACCTCAGAAGACCCACCTGTGAAACTCCTGAAGTTTGCACATGAAGCAACGGTCACTGGCCTCATCCGGGACGGTAATGAGTACAGATGGGAGGATTCACATCTGGCACTCTCATGCGGTCAGAACAACCTGCTGAAGCTGAACGCACTCAAAATTGGACTTCAGAGGGAGCCCCCTCTCGTCTTCCATGCTGAAGAACGCTGCGTCTGCTGTGGAAACCTTCAGGTTCCTGGGACCCGTATTCTCCCAGGGCCTGAGGGTGGAGTCCAACTTCGACACCATCGGAAAGGCCCAGCAGAGGATGTACTTTTTGACTCCTCTTTCAAACCATCTGTCTTCTCTAGCCTAAAACATGTACGGTGCTGTCCTGGAAAGAGTGTCCCTCCTCCTTCAAATGTAGCTGGACTGCCTAATCCTGACCTGAGGAGTTGGCTCTCTTGTGTCGGGCCATACGCCTTGTGGAGCGGTTGATTCGTTTCCCCAGTGTACCCAGGCCCAAGCATTCCTCACTGCGCTAAACTCATGCCACAGACATAAGCAGAGCAATGTGGTGTATGCAGTTCCTTGCAGTGAGACAGACAGCTCCACACCCATTCACACCTTTGGCTTCATCCCACCTATCACCCTAACGACTCTCGGGGTCAACGACCCTACTTGAACAGCCAAAACATGTACGGTGCTGTCCTGGAAAGAGTGTCCCTCCTTCCTTCAAATGTAGCTGGACTGCCTAATCCTGACCTGAGGAGTTGGCTCTCTTGTGTCGGGCCATACGCTTGTGGAGGGGTTGATTCGTTTCCCCAGTGTACCCAGGCCCAAGCATTCCTCACTGTGCTAAACTCATGCCACAGACATAAGCAGAGCAATGTGGTGTATGCAGTTCCTTGCAGTGAGACAGACAGCTCCACACCCATTCACACCTTGACCTCATGTGACGACCGTGTGGGGCAACGATCCCACCTATCACCCTAACGACTCTCGGGGTCAACGACCCTACTTGAACAGCCAAAACGGTGCTGTCCTGGAAAATGTACGGTGTCCAACTTCAACACCTGAACTGAAAGGCCCAGCAGAGGATGTACTTTTTGACTCCTCTCTCAAACCATCTGTCTTCTCTAGCCAAAACATGTGTCTGTCCTGGAAAGAGTGTCCTCCTTCAAATGTAGCTGGACTGCCTAATCCTGACCTGAGGAGTTGGCTCTCTTGTGTCGGGCCATACGCTTGTGGAGCGGTAGATTCCGTTTCCCCAGTGTACCCAGGCCCAAGCATTCCTCACTGTGCTAAACTCATGCCACAGACATAAGCAGAGCAATGTGGTGTATGCAGTTCCTTGCAGTGAGACAGACAGCTCCACACCCATTCACACCTTGACTCATGTGACTCACGTGATGACCGTGTGGGGCAACGATCCCACCTATCACCCTAACGACTCTCGGGGTCAACGACCCTACTTGAATTTGAAATCCCCAGACTCTTTACCAGTCCGACAGAACTGAAGAAGCCTCTTGGATGAGAGGTGACACGACTTCAAGGACTTCATGCAAGTCCAGTTGACTTTTTCTAAACTGCGACCTTGATGACTGAGAATCTCCACAGACATACGTCAAAAACAATCCAAACATCCTTTTCAAGGTGTCCTCCGCTAGACCGACCCACCCCTAATTTGATGGGTCAAGCGATGTGTGGGCCGAAATAGCTCAGTTGGGAGAGCGTTAGACTGAAGATCTGAAGGTCCCTGGTTCGATCCCGGGTTTCAGCAGGAAGTACCCCTGCTTTTAGAGGTAATGCCGCAGGCTACAACAACAACGCGTTAGCACAAGTTTGGATGTGCTGTGTGCGAACTTCACTCGGAAGCTTATTGGTCAAATCTCTAATAACTCACACCATAGAAGCAGACATACGTCAAACACAATCCAAACATCCTTTTAAGGTGTCTCCTCCTAATGTGATGGTCAAATCTCTAATAACATGTTGACGCACACCATAGAAGCAAAACACCCACTACAGGGTAACAGGTTGCTACACTACAAGAGCTGCTGTGTCTTACCTTAAACACAGGTCCCACCGAGATTTGAACTCGGATCGCTGGATTCAGAGTCCAGAGTGCTAACCATTACACCATGGAACCACAACATGTGTTGATTGCAATTTGGACGGGCAGACACACCTTAGACACCTTCAGACAAGTGAAGAGTGGGAAATGCAACAATGCTTTCTTTGTGCTCAAAGATGATCTTGAAACTTAACTACATAGTTTGGGAATAATAAAGGAGTAACCAAATAACACATGCTCATGCAAACGACTCACTAACAGGTAATGAGGACACTTGCGATGACAAATTTATTGCCCAAGTATGGCCTGGTCCAGAACTTAGCTTCACCTTAGTGAAGAAAAAGTGCGCATATGTGCAGTGAGGCTCGCGCCTCTGCAGTCAGGATGGCCGAGCGGTCTAAGGCGCTGCGTTCAGGTCGCAGTCTCCCCTGGAGGCGTGGGTTCGAATCCCACTTCTGACAGTCAACCTTTTACCTCTACATACATCATCCTCCACCGCAAGCTCACCCAACTCAGTGTGCCTGCCCCCACCTGTCAGTGGATCACAGACCTTCTAACTAACAGGAGGCAGCAGGTAAGGCCGGGGAGCGTCATATCCGGCACCCGCACAATCAGCACTGGTGTGTGTTCTCTCTCCGCTGCTCTTCTCCCTTAACACAAATCACTGCACCTCAGAAGACCCACCTGTGAAACTACTGAAGTTTGCACATGAAGCAACGGTCACTGGCCTCATCTGGGACGGTAATGAGTACAGATGGGAGGTTTCACATCTGGCACTCTCATGCGGTCAGAACAACCTGCTGAAGCTGAACGCACTCAAAATTGGACTTCAGAGGGAGCCCCCTCTCGTCTTCCATGCTGAAGAACGCTGCGTCTGCTGTGGAAACCTTCAGGTTCCTGGGACCCGTATTCTCCCAGGGCCTGAGGGTGGAGTCCAACTTCGACACCATCGGAAAGGCCCAGCAGAGGATGTACTTTTTGACTCCTCTTTCAAACCATCTGTCTTCTCTAGCTAAAACATGTACGGTGCTGTCCTGGAAAGAGTGTCCCCTCCTCCTTCAAATGTAGCTGGACTGCCTAATCCTGACCTGAGGAGTTGGCTCTCTTGTGTCGGGCCATACGCCTTGTGGAGCAGTTGATTCGTTTCCCCAGTGTACCCAGGCCCAAGCATTCCTCACTGCGCTAAACTCATGCCACAGACATAAGCAGAGCAATGTGGTGTATGCAGTTCCCTGCAGTGAGACAGACAGCTCCACACCCATTCACACCTTGGCTCATCCCACCTATCACCCTAATCCGACTCTCGGGGTCAACGACCCTACTTGAACAGTCAAAACATGTACGGTGCTGTCCTGGAAAGAGTGTCCCTCCTCCTTCAAATGTAGCTGGACTGCCTAATCCTGACCTGAGGAGTTGGCTCTCTTGTGTCGGGCCATACGCTTGTGGAGGGGTTGATTCGTTTGCCCAGTGTACCCAGGCCCAAGCATTCCTCACTGTGCTAAACTCATGCCACAGACATAAGCAGAGCAATGTGGTGTATGCAGTTCCTTGCAGTGAGACAGACAGCTCCACACCCATTCACACCTTGACTCATGTGACGACCGTGTGGGGCAACGATCCCACCTATCACCCTAACGACTCTTGGGGTCAACGACCCTACTTGAACAGCCCAGAACATGTACGGTGCTGTCCTGGAAAGAGTGTCCCTCCTCCTTCAAATGTAGCTGGACTGCCTAATCCTGACCTGAGGAGTTGGCTCTCTTGTGTCGGGCCATACGCTTGTGGAGCGGTTGATTCGTTTCCCCAGTGTACCCAGGCCCAAGCATTCCTCACTGCGCTAAACTCATGCCACAGACATAAGCAGAGCAATGTGGTGTATGCAGTTCCTTGCAGTGAGACAGACAGCTCCACACCCATTCACACCTTGACTCATGTGACGACCGTGTGGGGCAACGATCCCACCTATCACCCTAACGACTCTCGGGGTCAACGATCCTACTTGAATTTGAAATCCCCAGACTCTTTACCAGTCCGACAGAACTGAAGAAGCCTCTTGGATGAGACGTGACACGACTTCAAGGACTTCATGCAAGTCCAGTTGACTTTTTCTAAACTGCGACCTTGATGACTGAGAATCTCCACAGACATACGTCAAAAACAATCCAAACATCCTTTTAAGGTGTCCTCCGCTAGACCGACCCACCCCTAATTTGATGGGTCAAGCAATGTGTGGGCCGAAATAGCTCAGTTGGGAGAGCGTTAGACTGAAGATCTGAAGGTCCCTGGTTCGATCCCGGGTTTCGGCAGGAAGTACCCCTGCTTTTAGAGGTAATGCCGCAGGCTACAACAACAACGCGTTAGCACAAGTTTGGATGTGCTGTGTGCGAACTTCACTCGGAAGCTTATTTGTCAAATCTCTAATAACTCACACCATAGAAGCAGACATACATCAAACACAATCCAAACATCCTTTTAAGGTGTCTCCTCCTAATGTGATGGTCAAATCTCTAATAACATGTTGACGCACACCATAGAAGCAAAACGCCCACTACAGGGTAACAGGTTGCTACACTACAAGAGCTGCTGTGTCTTACCTTAAACACAGGTCCCACCGAGATTTGAACTCGGATCGCTGGATTCAGAGTCCAGAGTGCTAACCATTACACCATGGAACCACAACATGCGCTGATTGCAATTTGGACGGGCAGACACACCTTAGACACCTTAGACAAGTGAAGAGTGGGAAATGCAACAATGCTTTCTTTGTGCTCAAAGATGATCTTGAAACTTAACTACATAGTTGGGAATAATAAAGGAGTAACCAAATAACACATGCTCATGCAAACGACCCTACTTGAACAGTCAAAACATGTACGGTGCTGTCCTGGAAAGAGTGTCCCTCCTCCTTCAAATGTAGCTGGACTGCCTAATCCTGGACCTGAGGAGTTGGCTCTCTTGTGTCGGGCCGTACGCCTTGTGGAGGGGTTGATTCGTTTGCCCAGTGTACCCAGGCCCAAGCATTCCTCACTGTGCTAAACTCATGCCACAGACATAAGCAGAGCAATGTGGTGTATGCAGTTCCTTGCAGTGAGACAGACAGCTCCACACCCATTCACACCTTGGCTCATCCCACCTATCACCCTAACGACTCTCGGGGTCAACGACCCTACTTGAACAGTCAAAACATGTACGGTGCTGTCCTGGAAAGAGTGTCCCTCCTCCTTCAAATGTAGCTGGACTGCCTAATCCTGACCTGAGCAGTTGGCTCTCTTGTGTCGGGCCATACGCCTGTGGAGCGGTTGATTCATTTCCCCAGTGTACCCAGGCCCAAGCATTCCTCACTGCGCTAAACTCATGCCACAGACATAAGAGCAATGTGTGTATGCAGTTCCTTGCAGTGAGACAGACAGCTCCACACCCATTCACACCTTGACTCATGTGACTCACGTGACCGTGTGGGGCAACGATCCCACCTATCACCCTAACGACTCTCGGGGTCAACGATCCTACTTGAATTTGAAATCCCCAGACTCTTTACCAGTCCGACAGAACTGAAGAAGCCTCTTGGATGAGAGGTGACACGACTTCAAGGACTTCATGCAAGTCCAGTTGACTTTTTCTAAACTGCGACCTTGATGACTGAGAATCTCCACAGACATACGTCAAAAACAACCCAAACATCCTTTTAAGGTGTCCTCCGCTAGACCGACCCACCCCTAATTTGATGGGTCAAGCGATGTGTGGGCCGAAATAGCTCAGTTGGGAGAGCGTTAGACTGAAGATCTGAAGGTCCCTGGTTCGATCCCGGGTTTCGGCAGGAAGTACCCCTGCTTTTAGAGGTAATGCCGCAGGCTACAACAACAACGCGTTAGCACAAGTTTGGATGTGCTGTGTGCGAACTTCACTCGGAAGCTTATTTGTCAAATCTCTAATAACTCACACCATAGAAGCAGACATACATCAAACACAATCCAAACATCCTTTTAAGGTGTCTCCTCCTAATGTAATGGTCAAATCTCTAATAACATGTTGACGCACACCATAGAAGCAAAACGCCCACTACAGGGTAACAGGTTGCTACACTACAAGAGCTGCTGTGTCTTACCTTAAACACAGGTCCCACCGAGATTTGAACTCGGATCGCTGGATTCAGAGTCCAGAGTGCTAACCATTACACCATGGAACCACAACATGCGCTGATTGCAATTTGGACGGGCAGACACACCTTAGACACCTTAGACAAGTGAAGAGTGGGAAATGCAACAATGCTTTCTTTGTGCTCAAAGATGATCTTGAAACTTAACTACATAGTTGGGAATAATAAAGGAGTAACCAAATAACACATGCTCATGCAAACGACCCTACTACTGAACAGTCAAAACATGTACGGTGCTGTCCTGGAAAGAGTGTCCCTCCTCCTTCAAATGTAGCTGGACTGCCTAATCCTGACCTGAGGAGTTGGCTCTCTTGTGTCGGGCCATACGCTTGTGGAGGGTTGATTCGTTTCCCAGTGTACCCAGCCCAAGCATTCCTCACTGTGCTAAACTCATGCCACAGACATAAGCAGAGCAATGTGGTGTATGCAGTTCCTTGCAGTGAGACAGACAGCTCCACACCCATTCACACCTTGACTCATGTGACGACCGTGTGGGGCAATGATCCCACCTATCACCCTAACGACTCTTGGGGTCAACGACCCTACTTGAACAGCCAAACATGTACGGTGCTGTCCTGGAAAGAGTGTCCATCCTCCTTCAAATGTAGCTGGACTGCCTAATCCTGACCTGAGGAGTTGGCTCTCTTGTGTCGGGCCATACGCTTGTGGAGCGGTAATGTGGTGTATGCAGTTCCTTGCAGTGAGACAGACAGCTCCACACCCATTCACACCTTGGCTCATCCCACCTATCACCCTAACGACTCTCGGGGTCAACGACCCTACTTGAACAGCCAAAACATGTACGGTGCTGTCCTGGAAAGAGTGTCCCTCCTCCTTCAAATGTAGCTGGACTGCCTAATCCTGACCTGAGGAGTTGGCTCTCTTGTGTCGGGCCATACGCCTGTGGAGCGGTTGATTCGTTTCCCCAGTGTACCCAGGCCCAAGCATTCTCACTGTGCTAAACCTCATGCCACAGACATAAGCAGAGCAATGTGGTGTATGCAGTTCCTTGCAGTGCGACAGACAGCTCCACACCCATTCACACCTTGACTCATGTGACTCACGTGATGACCGTGTGGGGCAACGATCCCACCTATCACACTAACGACTCTCGGGGTCAACGACCCTACTTGAATTTGAAATCCCCTGACTCTTTACCAGTCCGACAGAACTGAAGAAGCCTCTTGGATGAGAGGTGACACGACTTCAAGGACTTCATGCAAGTCCAGTTGACTTTTTCTAAACTGCGACCTTGATGACTGAGAATCTCCACAGACATACGTCAAAAACAATCCAAACATCCTTTTCAAGGTGTCCTCCGCTAGACCGACCCACCCCTAATTTGATGGGTCAAGCGATGTATGGGCCGAAATAGCTCAGTTGGGAGAGCGTTAGACTGAAGATCTGAAGGTCCTGGTTCGATCCCGGGTTTCAGCAGGAAGTACCCCTGCTTTTAGAGGTAATGCCGCAGGCTACAACAACGCGTTAGCACAAGTTTGGATGTGCTGTGTGCGAACTTCACTCGGAAGCTTATTGGTCAAATCTCTAATAACTCACACCATAGAAGCAGACATACGTCAAACACAATCCAAACATCCTTTTAAGGTGTCTCCTCCTAATGTGATGGTCAAATCTCTAATAACATGTTGACGCACACCATAGAAGCAAAACGCCCACTACAGGGTAACAGGTTGCTACACTACAAGAGCTGCTGTGTCTTACCTTAAACACAGGTCCCACCGAGATTTGAACTCGGATCACTGGATTCAGAGTCCAGAGTGCTAACCATTACACCATGGAACCACAACATGCGCTGATTGCAATTTGGACGGGCAGACACACCTTAGACACCTTAGACAAGTGAAGAGTGGGAAATGCAACAATGCTTTCTTTGTGCTCAAAGATGATCTTGAAACTTAACTACATAGTTTGGAATAATAAAGGAGTAACCAAATAACACATGCTCATGCAAACGACTCACTAACAGGTAATGAGGACACTTGCGATGACAAATTTATTGCCCAAGTATGGCCTGGTCCAGAACTTAGCTTCACCTTAGTGAAGAAAAAGTGCGCATGTGCAGTGAGGCTCGCGCCTCTGCAGTCAGGATGGCCGAGCGGTCTAAGGCGCTGCGTTCAGGTCGCAGTCTCCTCTGGAGGCGTGGGTTCGAATCCCACTTCTGACAGTCAACCTTTTACCTCTACATACATCATCCTCCACCGCAAGCTCACCCAACTCAGTGTGCCTGCCCCCACCTGTCAGTGGATCACAGACCTTCTAACTAACAGGAGGCAGCAGGTAAGGCCGGGGAAGCGTCATATCCGGCACCCGCACAATCAGCACTGGTGTGTGTTCTCTCTCCAGCTGCTCTTCTCCCTTAACACAAATCACTGCACCTCAGAAGACCCACCTGTGAAACTCCTGAAGTTTGCACATGAAGCAACGGTCACTGGCCTCATCCTGGGACGGTAATGAGTACAGATGGGAGGTTTCACATCTGGCACTCTCATGCGGTCAGAACAACCTGCTGAAGCTGAACGCACTCAAGATTGGACTTCAGAGGGAGCCCCCTCTCGTCTTCCATGCTGAAGAACGCTGCGTCTGCTGTGGAAACCTTCAGGTTCCTGGGACCCGCATTCTCCCAGGGCCTGAGGGTGGAGTCCAACTTCGACACCATCGGAAAGGCCCAGCAGAGGATGTACTTTTTGACTCCTCTTTCAAACCATCTGTCTTCTCTAGCTAAAACATGTATGGTGCTGTCCTGGAAAGAGTGTCCCTCCTCCTTCAAATGTAGCTGGACTGCCTAATCCTGACCTGAGGAGTTGGCTCTCTTGTGTCGGGCCATACGCTTGTGGAGCGGTTGATTCGTTTCCCCAGTGTACCCAGGCCCAAGCATTCCTCACTGTGCGCTAAGCTCATGCCACAGACATAAGCAGAGCAATGTGGTGTATGCAGTTCCTTGCAGTGAGACAGACAGCTCCACACCCATTCACACCTTGGCTCATCCCACCTATCACCCTAGCGACTCTCGGGGTCAACGACCCTACTTGAACAGTCAAAACATGTACGGTGCTGTCCTGGAAAGAGTGTCCCTCCCCCTTCAAATGTAGCTGGACTGCCTAATCCTGACCTGAGGAGTTGGCTCTCTTGTGTCGGGCCATACGCTTGTGGAGCGGTTGATTCGTTTCCCCAGTGTACCCAGGCCCAAGCATTCCTCACTGTGCTAAACTCATGCCACAGACATAAGCAGAGCAATGTTGTGTATGCAGTTCCTTGCAGTGAGACAGACAGCTCCACACCCATTCACACCTTGACTCATGTGACGACCGTGTGGGGCAACGATCCCACCTATCACCCTAACGACTTCGGGGTCAACGACCCTACTTGAAAACATGTACGGTGCTGTCCTGGAAAGAGTGTCCCTCCTCCTTCAAATGTAGCTGGACTGCCTAATCCTGACCTGAGGAGTTGGCTCTCTTGTGTCGGGCCATACGCTTGTGGAGGGGTTGATTACCCAGGCCCGTTTCATGCCCAGTGTACCCAGGCCCAAGCATTCCTCACTGTGCTAAACTCATGCCACAGACATAAGCAGAGCAATGTGGTGTATGCAGTTCCTTGCAGTGAGACAGACAGCTCCACACCCATTCACACCTTGGCTCATCCCACCTATCACCCTAACGACCTCTCGGGGTCAACGACCCTACTTGAACAGCTCAAAACATGTACGGTGCTGTCCTGGAAAGAGTGTCCCTCCTCCTTCAAATGTAGCTGGACTGCCTAATCCTGACCTGAGGAGTTGGCTCTCTTGTGTCGGGCCATACGCTTGTGGAGGGGTTGATCCGTTTCCCCAGTGTACCCAGGCCCAAGCATTCCTCACTGTGCTAAACTCATGCCACAGACATAAGCAGAGCAATGTGGTGTATGCAGTTCCTTGCAGTGAGACAGACAGCTCCACACCCATTCACACCTTGACTCATGTGACGACCGTGTGGGGCAACGATCCCACCTATCACCCTAACGACTCTCGGGGTCAACGACCCTACTTGAACAGCCAAAACATGTACGGTGCTGTCCTGGAAAGAGTGTCCCTCCTCCTTCAAATGTAGCTGGACTGCCTAATCCTGACCTGAGGAGTTGGCCTCTCTTGTGTCGGGCCATACGCTTGTGGAGCGGTAGATCCGTTTCCCCAGTGTACCCAGGCCCAAGCATTCCTCACTGCGCTAAACTCATGCCACAGACATAAGCAGAGCAATGTGGTGTATGCAGTTCCTTGCAGTGAGGCAGACAGCTCCACACCCATTCACACCTTGGCTCATCCCACCTATCACCCTAACGACTCTCGGGGTCAACGACCCTACTTGAACAGCCAAAACATGTACGGTGCTGTCCTGGAAAGAGTGTCCCTCCTCCTTCAAATGTAGCTGGACTGCCTAATCCTGACCTGAGGAGTTGGCTCTCTTGTGTCGGTTCATACGCTTGTGGAGGGGTTGATTCGTTTCCCCAGTGTACCCAGGCCCAAGCATTCCTCACTGTGCTAAACTCATGCCACAGACATAAGCAGAGCAATGTGGTGTATGCAGTTCCTTGCAGTGAGACAGACAGCTCCACACCCATTCACACCTTGACCCATGTGACGACCGTGTGGGGCAACGATCCCACCTATCACCCTAACGACTCTCGGGGTCAACGACCCTACTTGAACAGCCAAAACATGTACGGTGCTGTCCTGGAAAGAGTGTCCCTCCTCCTTCAAATGTAGCTGGACTGCCTAATCCTGACCTGAGGAGTTGGCTCTCTTGTGTCGGGCCATACGCTTGTGGAGCATTCTCACGGTAATGTGGTGTATAAGCAGAGCAGTTCCTTGCAGTGAGACAGACAGCTCCACACCCATTCACACCTTGACGACTTCATCCCACCTATCACCCTAACGACTCTCGGGGTCAACGACCCTACTTGAACAGCCAAAACATGTACGGTGCTGTCCTGGAAAGAGTGTCCCTCCTCCTTCAAATG
The DNA here is from genome assembly GCA_023238725.1 of Scortum barcoo. NCBI lineage: Eukaryota > Metazoa > Chordata > Actinopteri > Centrarchiformes > Terapontidae > Scortum > Scortum barcoo. The sequence goes on along the minus strand of CM041540.1, from coordinate 15,167,789 downwards.
TAGCTGGACTGCCTAATCCTGACCTGAGGAGTTGGCTCTCTTGTGTCGGGCCATACGCTTGTGGAGGCGGTTGATTCGTTTCCCCAGTGTACCCAGGCCCAAGCATTCCTCACTGTGCTAAACTCATGCCACAGACATAAGCAGAGCAATGTGGTGTATGCAGTTCCTTGCAGTGAGACAGACAGCTCCACACCCATTCACACCTTGACTCATGTGACTCACGTGATGACCGTGTGGGGCAACGATCCCACCTATCACCCTAACGACTCTCGGGGTCAACGACCCTACTTGAATTTGAAATCCCCAGACTCTTTACCAGTCCGACAGAACTGAAGAAGCCTCTTGGATGAGAGGTGACACGACTTCAAGGACTTCATGCAAGTCCAGTTGACTTTTTCTAAACTGCGACCTTGATGACTGAGAATCTCCACAGACATACGTCAAAAACAATCCAAACATCCTTTTAAGGTGTCCTCCGCTAGACCGACCCACCCCTAATTTGATGGGTCGAGCGATGTGTGGGACGAAATAGCTCAGTTGGGAGAGCGTTAGACTGAAGATCTGAAGGTCCCTGGTTCGATCCCGGGTTTTGGCAGGAAGTACCCCTGCTTTTAGAGGTAATGCCGCAGGCTACAACAACAACGCGTTAGCACAAGTTTGGATGTGCTGTGTGCGAACTTCACTCGGAAGCTTATTGGTCAAATCTCTAATAACTCACACCATAGAAGCAGACATACGTCAAACACAATCCAAACATCCTTTTAAGGTGTCTCCTCCTAATGTGATGGTCAAATCTCTAATAACATGTTGACGCACACCATAGAAGCAAAACGCCCACTACAGGGTAACAGGTTGCTACACTACAAGAGCTGCTGTGTCTTACCTTAAACACAGGTCCCACCGAGATTTGAACTCGGATCGCTGGATTCAGAGTCCAGAGTGCTAAGCCATTACACCATGGAACCACAACATGCGTTGATTGCAATTTGGACGGGCAGACACACCTTAGGACACCTTAGACAAGTGAAGAGTGGGAAATGCAACAATGCTTTCTTTGTGCTCAAAGATGATCTTGAAACTTAACTACATAGTTTGGGAATAATAAAGGAGTAACCAAATAACACATGCTCATGCAAACGACTCACTAACAGGTAATGAGGACACTTGCGATGACAAATTTATTGCCCAAGTATGGCCTGGTCCAGAACTTAGCTTCACCTTAGTGAAGAAAAAGTGCACATGTGCAGTGAGGCTCGCGCCTCTGCAGTCAGGATGGCCGAGCGGTCTAAGGCGCTGCGTTCAGGTCGCAGTCTCCTCTGGAGGCGTGGGTTCGAATCCCACTTCTGACAGTCAACCTTTTACCTCTACATACATCATCCTCCACCGCAAGCTCACCCAACTCAGTGTGCCTGCCCCCACCTGTCAGTGGATCACAGACCTTCTAACTAACAGGAGGCAGCAGGTAAGGCCGGGGAAGCGTCATATCCGGCACCCGCACAATCAGCACTGGTGTGTGTTCTCTCTCCGCTGCTCTTCTCCCTTAACACAAATCACTGCACCTCAGAAGACCCACCTGTGAAACTCCTGAAGTTTGCACATGAAGCAACGGTCACTGGCCTCATCCGGGACGGTAATGAGTACAGATGGGAGGATTCACATCTGGCACTCTCATGCGGTCAGAACAACCTGCTGAAGCTGAACGCACTCAAAATTGGACTTCAGAGGGAGCCCCCTCTCGTCTTCCATGCTGAAGAACGCTGCGTCTGCTGTGGAAACCTTCAGGTTCCTGGGACCCGCATTCTCCCAGGGCCTGAGGGTGGAGTCCAACTTCGACACCATCGTAAAGGCCCAGCAGAGGATGTACTTTTTGTCTCCTCTTTCAAACCATCTGTCTTCTCTAGCTAAAACATGTATGGTGCTGTCCTGGAAAGAGTGTCCCTCCTCCTTCAAATGTAGCTGGACTGCCTAATCCTGACCTGAGGAGTTGGCTCTCTTGTGTCGGGCCATACGCTTGTGGAGCAGTTGATTCGTTTCCCCAGTGTACCCAGGCCCAAGCATTCCTCACTGCGCTAAACTCATGCCACAGACATAAGCAGAGCAATGTGGTGTATGCAGTTCCTTGCAGTGAGACAGACAGCTCCACACCCATTCACACCTTGGCTCATCCCACCTATCACCCTAACGACTCTCGGGGTCAACGACCCTACTTGAACAGTCAAAACATGTACGGTGCTGTCCTGGAAAGAGTGTCCCTCCTCCTTCAAATGTAGCTGGACTGCCTAATCCTGACCTGAGGAGTTGGCTCTCTTGTGTCGGGCCATACGCTTGTGGAGCGGTTGATCCGTTTCCCCAGTGTACCCAGGCCCAAGCATTCCTCACTGTGCTAAACTCATGCCACAGACATAAGCAGAGCAATGTGGTGTATGCAGTTCCTTGCAGTGAGACAGACAGCTCCACACCCATTCACACCTTGACTTCCATGTGTGACGACACGTGTGGGGCAACCGATCCCACCTATCACCCTAACGACTCTCGGGGTCAACGACCCTACTTGAACAGCCAAAACATGTACGGTGCTGTCCTGGAAAGAGTGTCCCTCCTCCTTCAAATGTAGCTGGACTGCCTAATCCTGACCTGAGGAGTTGGCTCTCTTGTGTCGGGCCATACGCTTGTGGAGGGGTTGATTCGTTTCCCCAGTGTACCCAGTCCCAAGCATTCCTCACTGTGCTAAACTCATGCCACAGACATAAGCAGAGCAATGTGGTGTATGCAGTTCCTTGCAGTGAGACAGACAGCTCCACACCCATTCACACCTTGGCTCATCCCACCTATCACCCTAACGACTCTCGGGGTCAACGACCCTACTTGAACAGCCAGAACATGTACGGTGCTGTCCTGGAAAGGGTGTACCTCCTCCTTCAAATGTAGCTGGACTGCCTAATTACGAGTTGCTCCCTTGTGTCGGGCCATACGCTTGTGGAAGTTGATTCGTTTGCCCAGTGTACCCAGGCCCAAGCATTCCTCACTGTCTAAACCATGCCACAGACATAAGCAGAGCAATGTGGTGTGTGAGCTCCTTGGTGGACAGACAGCTCCACCCATTCACCTTTACTCATGGACTGTGAACCCTATCACCCTACTCAGGTCCGACCTACTTGAGCCAAAACATGTAGTGCTGTCCTGGAAGAGTGTCCTCCTCCTTCAAATGTAGCTGGACGCCTAATCCTGACCTGAGGAGTTGGCTCTCTTGTGTCGGGCATAGCTTGTGGAGGGTTGATCGTTTCCCCAGTGTACCCAGGCCCAAGCATTCCTCACTGTGCTAAGCTCATGCCACAGACATAAGCAGAGCAATGTGGTGTTGCAGTTCCTTGCAGTGCGACAGACAGCTCCACACCCATTCACAGCATCCCACCTATCACCCATCCACGGGGTACCCACTTGAACAGCCAAACACGTACGGTGCTGTCCTGAAAGAGTGTCCCTCCTTCAATGAATCACAGTTGGCTTTGTGTCGTGGCATACGCTTGTGGAGCAGTTGATTCTGTCCCCAGTGTGTCTCATAAGATCCTCACTTCAAACCTGACACCAGACATAAGCAGAGCAATGTGGTGTATAGTTCCTTGCAGTGAGATGAACAGCTCCACACCCATTCACACCTTGCTCATGTGCTCACGACGTGTGTGAACGATCCCACCTACCCCAGACTCTCGGGGCCAACGACCCTACTTGAACAGCCAAAACATGACGGTGCTGTCCTGGAAAGAGTGTCCCTCCTCCCAAATGTAGCTGGACTGCCTAATCCTGACCTGAGGAGTTGGCTCTCTTGTGTCGCCATCACGGTGACGCTTCCCCAGTGTACGAAAGGCCCCACTCCTCACTGTGCTAAACTCATGCCACAGACATAGGCAGAGCAATGTGGTGTATGCAGTTCCTTGCAGTGAGACGGACAGCTCCACACCCATTCACACCTTTACTTATCCCACCTATCACCCTAACGACTCTTCGGGGTCAACGACCCTACTTGAACAGCCAGAACATGTACGGTGCTGTCCTGGAAAGAGTGTCCCTCCTCCTTCAAATGTAGCTGACTGCCTAATCCTGACCTGAGGAGTTGGCTCCTTGTGTCGGGCCATACGCTGTGGAGCGGTTGATTCATTTCCCCAGTGTACCCAGTCCCAAGCATTCCTCACTGTGCTAAACTCATGGCATAAGCAGAGCAATGTGGTGGCGCTTGCAGTGAGACAGACAGCTCCACACCCATTCACACCTTGACTCATGTGACGACCGTTGGGGCGACGATCCCACCTATCACCCTAACGACTCTGGGGTCAACGACCCTACTTGAACAGCCAGAACATGTACGGTGCTGTCCTGGAAAGAGTGTACCTCCTCCTCCTGGACTGCCATCCTGACCGAGGAGAAAGGTTTTGGTCGGGCCTACGCTTGTGGAGCGGTAATGTGGTGTATGCAGTTCCTTGCAGTGAGGCAGACAGCTCCACACCCATTCACGCCTTGGCTCATCCCACTCACCCTAACACTCTCGGGGTCACAGACCCACTTGAACAGTCAAAAAATGTGCTGTCCAGAGCAATGTGGTGTATCCTGCAGTTGGCTTCGGTTCCTTGCAGTGAGCTAAACTCATGCCACAGACTAAGCAGAGCAATGTGGGGTTTGCAGTTCCTTGCAGTGCGACAGACAGCTCCACACCCATTCACACCTTGACCATGTGACTCACGTGATGACCGTGTGGGGCAACGATCCCACCTATCACCCTAACGACTCTCGGGGTCAACGACCCTACTTGAATTTGAAATCCCCAGACTCTTTACCAGTCCGACAGAACTGAAGAAGCCTCTTGGATGAGAGGTGACACGACTTCAAGGACTTCATGCAAGTCCAGTTGACTTTTTCTAAACTGCGACCTTGATGACTGAGAATCTCCACAGACATACGTCAAAAACAATCCAAACATCCTTTCAAGGTGTCCTCCGCTAGACCGACCCACCCCTAATTTGATGGGTCAAGCGATGTGTGGGACGAAATAGCTCAGTTGGGAGAGCGTTAGACTGAAGATCTGAAGGTCCCTGGTTCGATCCCGGGTTTCGGCAGGAAGTACCCCTGCTTTTAGAGGTAATGCCGCAGGCTACAACAACAACGCGTTAGCACAAGTTTGGATGTGCTGTGTGCGAACTTCACTCGGAAGCTTATTTGGTCAAATCTCTAATAACTCACACCATAGAAGCAGACATACGTCAAACACAATCCAAACATCCTTTTAAGGTGTCTCCTCCTAATGTGATGGTCAAATCTCTAATAACATGTTGACGCACACCATAGAAGCAAAACGCCCACTACAGGGTAACAGGTTGCTACACTACAAGAGCTGCTGTGTCTTACCTTAAACACAGGTCCCACCGAGATTTGAACTCGGATCGCTGGATTCAGAGTCCAGAGTGCTAACCATTACACCATGGAACCACAACATGCACTGATTGCAATTTGGACGGGCAGACACACCTTAGACACCTTAGACAAGTGAAGAGTGGGAAATGCAACAATGCTTTCTTTGTGCTCAAAGATGATCTTGAAACTTAACTACATAGTTGGGAATAATAAAGGAGTAACCAAATAACACATGCTCATGCAAACGACTCACTAACAGGTAATGAGGAACTTGCAGGTATTTATGCCCAAGAGCCTGGTCCAGACTTACTTCACCTTAGTGAAGAAAAACATGTGCAGTGACCTTAGTATTGCCCAAGCATGGCTCTTGGTCCAAGAATCCTCAGCTCACCCACTCAGTGTGCCTGCCCCCACCTGTCAGTGGATCACAGACCTTCTAACTAACAGGAGGCAGCAGGTAGGCCCGGGGAGGTCATATCCGGCACCCGCACAATCAGCACTTATGTGTGTTCTCTCTCCGCGCTCTTCCCCCTTAACACATATGCACCCGAAGCACCCTGAAGTTTGCATGAACAACGGTCACTGGCACTGGTGTGTGTTCTCTCTCCGCTGTGGATACCTGGGACCCGCATTCTCCCAGGGCCTGAGGGTGGAGTCCAACTTCGACACCATCGGAAAGGCCCAGCAGAGGATGTACTTTTTGACTCCTCTTTCAAACCATCTGTCTTCTCTAGCTAAAACATGTATGGTGCTGTCCTGGAAAGAGTGTCCCTCCCTCCTTCAAATGTAGCTGGACTGCCTAATCCTGACCTGAGGCAGTTGGCTCTCTTGTGTCGGGCCATACGCTTGTGGAGCGGTTGATTCGTTTCCCCAGTGTACCCAGGCCCAAGCATTCCTCACTGTGCTAAACTCATGCCACAGACATAAGCAGAGCAATGTGGTGTATGCAGTTCCTTGCAGCGAGACAGACAGCTCCACACCCATTCACACCTTGACTCATGTGACTCACGTGATGACCGTGTGGGGCAACGATCCCACCTATCACCCTAACGACTCTCGGGGTCAACGACCCTACTTGAATTTGAAATCCCCAGACTCTTTACCAGTCCGACAGAACTGAAGAAGCCTCTTGGATGAGAGGTGACACGCTTCAAGGACTTCATGCAAGTCCAGTTGACTTTTCTAAACTGCGACCTTGATGACTGAGAATCTCCACAGACATACGTCAAAACAATCCAAACATCCTTTCAAGGTGTCCTCCGCTAGACCGACCCACCCCTAATTTGATGCGTCAGCATGTGTGGGCGAAATAGCTCAGTTAGGAGAGCGTTAGACTGAAGATCTGAAGGTCCCTGGTTCGATCCTGGGTTTGCAGGAAGTACCCCTGCTTTTAGAGGTAATGCCGCAGGCTACAACAACAACGCGTTAGCACAAGTTTGGATGTGCTGTGTGCGAACTTCACTCGGAAGCTTATTGGTCAAATCTCTAATAACTCACACCATAGAAGCAGACATACGTCAAACACAATCCAAACATCCTTTTAAGGTGTCTCCTCCTAATGTGATGGTCAAATCTCTAATAACATGTTGACGCACACCATAGAAGCAAAATGCCCACTACAGGGTAACAGGTTGCTACACTACAAGAGCTGCTGTGTCTTACCTTAAACACAGGTCCCACCGAGATTTGAACTCGGATCGCTGGATTCAGAGTCCAGAGTGCTAAGCCATTACACCATGGAACCACAACATGCACTGATTGCAATTTGGACGGGCAGACACACCTTAGACACCTTAGACAAGTGAAGAGTGGGAAATGCAACAATGCTTTCTTTGTGCTCAAAGATGATCTTGAAACTTAACTACATAGTTTGGAATAATAAAGGAGTAACCAAATAACACATGCTCATGCAAACGACTCACTAACAGGTAATGAGGACACTTGCGATGACAAATTTATTGCCCAAGTATGGCCTGGTCCAGAACTTAGCTTCACCTTAGTGAAGAAAAAGTGCGCATGTGCAGTGAGGCTCGCGCCTCTGCAGTCAGGATGGGCAGCGGTTCAAGGCGCTGCGTTCAGGTCTGCAGTCTCCCTGGAGGCGTGGGTTCGAATCCCACTTCTGACAGTCAACCTTTTACCTCTACATACATCATCCTCCACCGCAAGCTCACCCAACTCAGTGTGCCTGCCCCCACCTGTCAGTGGATCACAGACCTTCTAACTAACAGGAGGCAGCAGGTAAGGCCGGGGAGCGTCATATCCGGCACCCGCACAATCAGCACTGGTGTGTGTTCTCTCTCCGCTGCTCTTCTCCCTTAACACAAATCACTGCCTCAGAAGACCCACCTGTGAAACTCCTGAAGTTTGCATGAAGCAAACGGTCACTGGCCTCATCTGGGACGGTAATGAGTACAGATGGGAGGTTTCACATCTGGCACTCTCATGCGGTCAGAACAACCTGCTGAAGCTGAACGCACTCAAAATTGACTTCAGAGGGAGCCCCCTCTCGTCTTCCATGCTGAAGAACGCTGCGTCTGCTGTGGAAACCTTCAGGTTCCTTGGGACCCATTCTCCCAGGGCCTGAGGTGGAGTCCAACTGACACCATCGGAAGGCCCAGCAGAGGATGTACTTTTTGACTCCTCTTTCAAAACCATCTGTCTTCTCTAGCTAAAACATGTACGGTGCTGTCCTGGAAAAGTGTCCCTCCTCCTTCAAATGTAGCTGGACTGCCTAATCCTGACCTGAGGAGTTGGCTCTCTTGTGTCGGGCCGTACGCTTGTGGAGCAGTTGATTCGTTTCCCCAGTGTACCCAGGCCCAAGCATTCCTCACTGTGCTAAACTCATGCCACAGACATAAGCAGAGCAATGTGTGTATGCAGTTCCTT
>CM041540.1:15139500-15152000 GCA_023238725.1 Scortum barcoo | reverse complement strand
CAAATTTATTCTCTTTTTTATTCAACGTAACATAAAGTCAAAATCATCAAAATAAGTGGTTGAAGTCTGGCAGCGTAGCAAGGCTTTATGTTCACTTCAGTGCCCTCTACAGGACAAAAAGACGCAGATATTTGAAGCTCAGCTTGTCGAATGACAGGAAACATCTGAATTATTAAGCACAGAGAATCTTCCTGTTTCAGTCAGGGCTCAGCTTCTAACAGCTAATGAAACCCACTGAATCATATCAGACCCAGAACTCATCTAACCACTCCACCTGCTCCTGCTCCTGCTGCTGCTGCTGCTCACACCTTGATTCTCATATCTGGCTTTCTTGTTGCTGCTCCTCCTAATGCTGCCACCTGCTGCTGCTGCTGCTGCTGCTGCTCCTGCTCCTGCCTCCCTGCTGAACTGCAAAGTTGTTAATGACACAAACTTTTGAAACGTCCCCGTCTTCGGAGCAGCTGTAGCACCCATATTGTGCACCTGCAGTTTTTGGTTTGTAACAGCGGAAAATGTTTTTGAGACCGAGCCCAGACTCTGCGAGTCGTCTCAGTGATGCTTTCAGGCCGTCTTCATTAATTTTGCCCTGTTGATCATAGACTGTGGTAAACACAAAGGCAACATCATTATTCCAGTTGCGAATGACGTTGTTTTTAATTTCTGGAATGATGCTTAAGTCACCACTGGCGGCTGTACACTGTGCACATGGGGAGAGGTACGAGTAGAGGAGCAGGAAGTTTCCCTTTCTGTTCCCAACCAGTGATTGCAGGTTTTGCAGAACTCGAAGTTCTGCGTGTTCAGGTTCTGCAGGTCCAGAGATGACCACTGTGTTGTCATAGTACACATCACCTTGCTTTACCATCATATTCAGAAGTGTTTTATCCTGAAGGATTTGATCAAGCTTGTGTTCGTCGCGCTGCAGTGGGACGTTAGCAGCCAGACAGTAGTGTCCTCCTATGTTGTACCTGTTGAAGGACAAAGAACTTTAACACAGCTGAGATCATTGCTATCAGCATGATGATTGGATTATTCATCAATGAACTGACTCATTATCTCTACAGTGATTGGCTGACAGGTGACTGTGACAGTGAAAATAGCTCTTCTGAATGGAACCAAAAAACAAATCCTTAATAATAATCTACGGGTGTTCATAATCTAAACTAAACAGGATGTTTCTATATGAGTCAGATAGATGCAAATATAAATGTAGAAGATTTATACAAATTATTAAATCGACTAAAAAAAATAAGGTTTACTCAATTCTTCTTATAAATTAAGGCTGAAAACAGTGAAAACAACAACAACAGTAATGCAAACTTTAGAAATTTGGTGACTTAAACGTACTCTGTAGTGTTTTTAACTGCTTATCAAACAGTCTCTACATTCCCAGGCCTCTGTATGAGCTACATATCTGAGTATTTATGTTTCTAATAGTTCTTCTCGCTGCCACCGGCTCACATGTTACTGTCACATCAGACTAAATGGTGCTGGAGTTTGTTCTGGATCAGTTCAACTTTCTTTCACCTTTGACCACAGGGTCACCAAAATCAACATGAAAAGGTCACTAAGCTGCTTTAAATCACAGAAAATATATAAAAATTAGTTCTGTGTATTATCCACAGAAACACAGACTTCTCCACTGAATGGACTTGTGTTGTATTGTGGTTGAGGCAGGAATCTCAGAGAGATATGTCCAAACCTGGATACATAAAACTAAAAATATCTGACTGGACAGAAGAGAGGTGAAGATTGACACTTCTTGTCCTGTAAATGTTATGAAATGCAGTCACAATGTGAGTCCACTCACGTGCTTCTGATGGTCCAGGTGAGCGAACCTACACTTTCAGTCAGCCAGTTCACATCCACGGCACCTCAGACTGGTTCCAGCTGAAAACAGGAAAACCAGCACCATCCAGGACCGGAGGTTCATCTGTACAGTTAATAACAGGAGAGAGAATAATTACAACAGCAATAGTCTGAAGTGCTGCCAGAAAACGACAAGAACAAAAGCTTTTTTTTTTGTTAAATGTAAACTAACAGGTCAGCGGTGTGTCTGCTGCAGATGCTCTTATTTTTAATAGTTTTTGTTGACCTCACAATTTATCAGTAAACCACAAACTCATAAACAATTATCTAAAAGTTTCTTACCTTCGCGGCTGTTTCCAACAATCTTCTCGTCTCAAAAACCGCAACAGAAAAAGGTACAAAATCAGATTATTGACTTAATTCAGCTCTGGACCACCTGCTGTTGGTCATTTATTTACCTGCTCAGGTGGAGGAAGGTTTCTGGTGTCTGCAGTTTGTGGAGGTGGTGATGTTGTCACAGCTTGCAGAGATTCAGGGGGATTTTTATAAAGAGGACAGGGGGCAGGACAACCAGTCCCATCTTAAACACAAAATGAGGAAGCTAAAAAAAAAAAAAAGAAAGACAAAGATGTTTTACCACGATTAAAAGCCCTTCTGTCCACTGGTAAAAATCTCCATATTTTTCCATATTCAACAATATTTTAATAATGATATAGTAAACCTTTTTTGGTTTTCAGTACAGACGGAGGCTGTAGTTTCAAAATCCTGTAAACCTGTTTTTAAACTAGATAAGTTTAAGTTTAAACTAGTTAGGTTTAAGTTCAAACTTGTTAAGTCATAGTGGTCTGAAGAATTTGTTTATAAATCTACACTCTAAAGTCTGAACTGGTTTAAAGTTGATATTCTGAGTCCTGTAAACCACCTTAAAATCTAGACTCTGTATCCTGTACCAGTTTAAAAATGGATTCTAAACACTGGACTTGTTAACCAGGTTAAACGCAGATTTAGACTCTGCATGTGGGTGGCTCATGGTCAATACAGACGTAAGAAATAATGTATGTGGTGTCTTTAACTGTCACATTGAGTCTAGATGATGGAAATCAGTGTATAAATTGGAGGATAGTAAGTCATCAGTTTGTAGACCTCTTGACCGGAATAAATGGTGCTGATACAAATCCTGGATAACTTTCTGACTGAAGTCACAGTTTTTAAAGACATTTCTTCTGAAATGAGAGAAATATCCTCCTACTTATAGAGATCTGATGGCCTTGTGTAAAAGCTGGACTCTGTAAACTACTTTACAAGTTAGAATTTGAATGCTTTAAACAAGACTCTGAATGATATAAATTCACATTAAATAAGACAAGAAGTATTTAAGGATCAGATAATCAAATCAAATGATCCGATTATCATTGGATCCTTAAATACCTCCTGTTTCTGAATATGTCTGTAAATTCCTTAAAGTCTCAATTTTTACCTGCTTAGAAAAGCAGTTTCATTGAAGGTGGTGAAGAGAACAAACTGTGATCAGTGTGTTGAAATGTTGAGCTGCTGTGGTCACAAAGTGTTTTCATCTCATACATCTGTCAACAAGACTCAAAGCCTGAGGCCTGGTTGGAGAGGTCTGGGGACTAGTTGAAGAGGTCTAGGGACGAGTTGAAGAGGTCTGGAGTGTAGTTTAATTTACGTTTAAAGCTGGAAGTCACCAATATTCAATTTTGTCGTCATGTGAAAACATGATGACAATAAATGATTCTTGAATCTAGTTGAAGAGGTCAACGGAGTAGTTGAAGTGGTCTAGGGTCTTGTTGAAGAGGTCTGAGGCCTGGTTAGAGAGGTCTAGGGACTAGTTGAAATGGTCTGGGGTCTAAGTGAATTGGTCTGGGGACTAGTTGAAGAGGTCTGGGGTCTAGAGGTCTGGGGTCTAGTTGAAGAAGTCTGGAGTCTAGTTGATGTGGTCTAGGGTCTAGTTGAAGAGGTCTGAGGCCTGGCTGAAGTGGCCTGGGGAATATTTGCAGAGGTTGTTGGACTAGCTGTGGACCTGGTGTAAAAAATAGACTAAATCTTGTGAACTGGTTTATAAACTAAATTCTGAGTCCTGTGAACAGTTTTTTAAATTATATTTTGAATGCTGTAAACTGGTTTAAAAACAAGACTCTGAATGATATAAATTCACATTAAATAAGATAAGAAGTATTTAAGGATTAGATGATCAGATCAAATGATCAGATTATCATTGGATCCTTAAATACCTCCTGTTTCTGAATATGTCTGTAAATTCTTTAAACTCTCAATTTTTACCTGCTTAGAAAAGCAGTTTCATTGAAGGTGGTGAAGAGAACAAACTGCGATCAGTGTGTTGAAATGTTGAAATGTTGAACTTCCTCAGTGTTGAACAGAAATCAGATTAGGACTCTGTGGTGATGACTGACACTTTTCTCTGAAAAACAGCTGCTGTGGTCACAAAGTGTTTTCATCTCATACATCTGTCAACAAGACTCAAAGCCTGAGGCCTGGTTGGAGAGGTCTGGGGACTAGTTGAAGAGGTCTAGGGACGAGTTGAAAAGGTCTGGAGTGTAGTTTAATTTACGTTTAAAGCTGGAAGTCACCAATATTCATTTTGTCATGTGACGTCCTGCATCGTCCCAGTGCCAAAGACACCGCACCCCAAGGAGTTCAACAGCTACAGGCCGGTAGCTCTGACGTCTCATCTGATGAAGACGCTGGAGAGACTGGTCCTTGCCCATCTGCGCCATGCAGTGCAGTTCGTTCGCCTACCAGCCTGACATCGGGGTGGATGATGCCGTCATCTACCTCCTTCACACCTCCCTCACTCACCTGGAGAAGGCTGGAAGCACTGTGAGGATCATGTTCTTTGATTTCTCCAGTGCATTCAACACCATCCAGCCCAGGCTGCTGGGGGACAAGCTGCAGCTAGCTGGGGTGGACCTATAACCTCACTACATGGATTCTGGACTACCTCACTCACAGGCCACAGTTTGTGAGGGTGCAGGGCTTTGAGTCGGATCGGCTTCTCTGCAGCACCGGTGCTCCGCAGGGAACGGTTCTGGCTCCTTTCCTGTTCACCCTCTACACTGCAGACTTTTCAAACAACACACCATCATGTCATCTCCAGAAGTTCTCTGATGACTCTGCTGTTGTTGGCCTCATCACAGATGGGGACGACAGAGAGTACAGAGGACTTATTCAGGACTTTGCGGACTGGTGCCTGCGGAACAACCTCCAGATCAACGCTGGTAAAACCAAGGAGCTGGTGGTGGATTTCCGCACTTGAGGCGTAGACACTCTCCGCCTGCACCGGTGAGCATCCAGGGAACGGACATCGACACTGTGAAGTCCTACAAGTACCTGGGTGTTCACCTAAATGACAGTCTGGACTGGTCGGACAACACTAATGCCCTTGTCAAGAAGGGCAACAGCAGACTGTTCCTGCTCAGGAGGCTGAGGTCTTTTGGAGTGCAGGGACTCTCCTCAGGACCTTTTATGACTCTGTGGTGGCATCAGCCATCTTTTATGGGATAGTCTGCTGGGCCAGCAGCATCACGGACAGGGACAGGAGGAGAATGGACAGACTGGTGAGGAGGGCCAGCTCTGTCCTGGGATGCCCTCTGGACTCAGTGGAGGTGGTGGGAAACGGGAGGATGATGGCTAAGCTGTCATCCCTGTTAAACAACACGTCCCACCCTCTACAGGACACTCTGACAGCTCTGGGCAGCTCCTTCAGTGAGCGGCTGCTCCATCCACGCTGTGTGAAGGAGAGGTACCCAAGCATTCCTCACTGCGCTAAACTCATGCCACAGACATAAGCAGAGCAATGTGGTGTATGCAAACGACTCACTAACAGGTAATGAGGACACTTGCGATGACAAATTTATTGCCCAAGTATGGCCTGGTCCAGAACTTAGCTGTCACCTCAGTGTGCCTGCCCCCACCTGTCAGTGGATCACAGACCTTCTAACTAACAGGAGGCAGCAGGTAAGGCCGGGGAGCGTCATATCCGGCACCCGCACAATCAGCACTGGTGTGTGTTCTCTCTCCGCTGCTCTTCTCCCTTAACACAAATCACTGCACCTCAGAAGACCCACCTGTGAAACTCCTGAAGTTTGCACATGAAGCAACGGTCACTGGCCTCATCCGGGACGGTAATGAGTACAGATGGGAGGTTTCACATCTGGCACTCTCATGCGGTCAGAACAACCTGCTGAAGCTGAACGCACTCAAAATTGATTGGACTTCAGAGGGAGCCCCCTCTCGTCTTCCATGCTGAAGAACGCTGCGTCTGCTGTGGAAACCTTCAGGTTCCTGGGACCCGTATTCTCCCAGGGCCTGAGGGTGGAGTCCAACTTCGACACCATCGGAAAGGCCCAGCAGAGGATGTACTTTTTGACTCCTCTTTCAAACCATCTGTCTTCTCTAGCTAAAACATGTACGGTGCTGTCCTGGAAAGAGTGTCCCTCCTCCTTCAAATGTAGCTGGACTGCCTAATCCTGACCTGAGGAGTTGGCTCTCTTGTGTCGGGCCATACGCTTGTGGAGCGGTTGATTCGTTTCCCCAGTGTACCCAGGCCCAAGCATTCCTCACTGTGCTAAACTCATGCCACAGGACATAAGCAGAGCAATGTGGTGTATGCAGTTCCTTGCAGTGAGACAGACAGCTCCACACCCATTCACACCTTGGCTCATCCCACCTATCACCCTAACGACCTCTCGGGGTCAACGACCCTACTTGAACAGTCAAAACATGTACGGTGCTGTCCTGGAAAGAGTGTCCCTCCTCCTTCAAATGTAGCTGGACTGCCTAATCCTGACCTGAGGAGTTGGCTCTCTTGTGTCAGGGCCATACGCTTGTGGAGGGAGTTGATCCGTTTCCCCAGTGTACCCAGGCCCAAGCATTCCTCACTGTGCTAAACTCATGCCACAGACATAAGCAGAGCAATGTGGTGTATGCAGTTCCTTGCAGTGAGACAGACAGCTCCACACCCATTCACACCTTGACTCATGTGACTCACGTGATGACCGTGTGGGGCAACGATCCCACCTATCACCCTAACGACTCTCGGGGTCAACGACCCTACTTGAATTTGAAATCCCCAGACTCTTTACCAGTCCGACAGAACTGAAGAAGCCTCTTGGATGAGAGGTGACACGACTTCAAGGACTTCATGCAAGTCCAGTTGACTTTTTCTAAACTGCGACCTTGATGACTGAGAATCTCCACAGACATACGTCCAAAAACAATCCAAACATCCTTTTAAGGTGTCCTCTCGCTAGACCGACCCACCCCTAATTTGATGGGTCAAGCGATGTAATGGGCCGAAATAGCTCAATTGGGAGAGATTTAGACTGAAGATCTGAAGGTTCCTGGTTCGATCCTGGGTTTCGGCAGGAAGTACCCCTGCCTTTAGAGGTAATGCCGCAGGCTACAACAACAACGCAGTTAGCACAAGTTTGATGTGATGTGCTAAACTGTGCGAACTTCACTCGGAAGCTTATTGGTCAAATCTCTAATAACTCACACCATAGAGCAGACATACGTCAAACACAATCCAAACATCCTTTTAAGGTGTCTCCTCCTAATCTAATGTGATGGTCAAATCTCTAATAACATGTTGCCTTTACACCATAGAAGCAAAACGCCCACTACAGGGTAACAGGTTGCTACAAGAGCTGCTGTGTCTTACCTTAAACACAGGTCCCACCGAGATTTGAACTCGGATCGCTGGAATTCAGAGTCCAGAGTGCTAACCATTACACCATGGAACCACAACATGCGCTGATTGCAATTTGGACGGGCAGACACACCTTAGACACCTTAGACAAGTGAAGAGTGGGAAATGCAACATGCAATGCTTTCTTTGTGCTCAAAGATGATCTTGAAACTTAACTACATAGTTTGGGAATAATAAAGGAGTAACCAAATAACACATGCTCATGCAAACGACTCACTAACAGGTAATGACGACACTTGCGATGACAAATTTATTGCCCAAGTATGGCCTGGTCCAGAACTTAGCTTCACCTTAGTGAAGAAAAAGTGCGCATGTGCAGTGAGGCTCGCGCCACTGCAGTCAGGATGGCCGAGCGGTCTAAGGCGCCATGCGTTCAGGTCGCAGTGTCTCCCTGGAGGCAGTGGGTTCGAATCCCACTTCTGACAGTCAACCTTTTACCTCTACATACATCATCCTCCACCGCAAGCTCACCCAACTCAGTGTGCCTGCCCCCACCTGTCAGTGGATCACAGACCTTCTAACTAACAGGAGGCAGCAGGTAAGGCCGGGGAGCGTCATATCCGGCACCCGCACAATCAGCACTGGTATGTGTGTTCTCTCTCCGCTGCTCTTCTCCCTTAACACAAATCACTGCACCTCAGAAGACCCACCTGTGAAACTCCTGAAGTTTGCACATGAAGCAACGGTCACTGGCCTCATCCGGGACGGTAATGAGTACAGATGGGAGGTTTCACATCTGGCACTCTCATGCGGTCAGAACAACCTGCTGAAGCTGAACGCACTCAAAATTGGACTTCAGAGGGAGCCCCCTCTCGTCTTCCATGCTGAAGAAACGCTGCGTCTGCTGTGGAAACCTTCAGGTTCCTGGGACCCGCATTCTCCCAGGGCCTGAGGGTGGAGTCCAACTTCGACACCATCGGAAAGGCCCAGCAGAGGATGTACTTTTTGACTCCTCTTTCAAACCATCTGTCTTCTCTAGCTAAAACATGTACGGTGCTGTCCTGGAAAGAGTGTCCCTCCTCCTTCAAATGTAGCTGGACTGCCTAATCCTGACCTGAGGAGTTGGCTCTCTTGTGTCGGGCCATACGCTTGTGGAGGCGGTTGATTCGTTTCCCCAGTGTACCCAGGCCCAAGCATTCCTCACTGCGCTAAACTCATGCCACAGACATAAGCAGAGCAATGTGGTGTATGCAAACGACTCACTAACAGGTAATGAGGACACTTGCGATGACAAATTTATTGCCCAAGTATGGCCTGGTCCAGAACTTAGCTTCACCTTAGTGAAGAAAAAGTGCGCATGTGCAGTGAGGCTCGCGCCTCTGCAGTCAGGATGGCTGAGCGGTCTAAGGCGCTGCGTTCAGGTCGCAGTCATACATCATCCTCCACCGCAAGCTCACCCAACTCAGAGAGAGAATGAGTCTGTGTACAGATGGGAGGTTTCACATCTGGCATGTGGTCAGAGCAACCTGAAGCCGAATGCAATAGTATATATACGTTACAACAATTTGGGGGTCTGGAGTTTAAAAAGAGGGAGCCACCAGAGAGTAATGCAGAGGTGACGATATTCATAACGTGTATGACTGTTTTTAAACACAACAGTTCCTCATATTGCCACAGAAATCTACTGTCCTACTCTGGAGAAGCCAGAGCAAACGTGAGACTGTCTGTCTGTTTAGTTCCAATTTACAAACCAACACTTGCGGCCCGTCTGCTGAGAGTATGTCCCTTTTCTTTTCTGCTGTCCCCTCTCCTCCACCTTCTTCTTTGTAGACTCCAGTTCTTCCTGAAGAAGCTCAGTCTCAACAAAGTCCACAACCAACCAACCAGCCGATCTTCCTCTGATTCTGACCTCGTACTTCCCAAACTGCAGGACGTCTTCTCCGCACAGCTCTGTCCTGTCTGAAGCATCCCCTCCTCTCTGACGGACCACAGTCAGGGCATTTTGTCTCACCACCTCCTTCCTCACAGGTGCAGACCTCACCTGTACTAACAGGTTGTCTTTCTACAGTTTGGCTGCATCTGTGGCGTCCTGGTGGAGAAATCTAAGTGGCCCCTTACAGAGAATGACAATCACTCGCCCAGCAAAAAACACTTGTTTGTGCATTATACCTGTCATAAAGGAAATGATAGAATATATTAATACATTGTAGACAGACATTTTGTAACAGATGTTGATGTGAAGATGAAGCCTCTACAGACACTGTTTTAGTTTAAATCTTTATATCTTTGTGTACTTTGATGAGCTGCTGTCTGTCTATCTGCATGTCTCTACACTGAGCTGTGTTAACACTTGGTTAAATCCTCTGACCTATAGAGGCCTTCATAGTATAGTTATATAAAGTTTAATACCATAATATAGATAATACTATGTATATCATGTAACACTCAGGTATACCATTTCTGTGATCTTTAACGGGAATATTAAACCGACACCATGCTCAGTGTGAACGGGATGAACCGACCTGACGTTCATTCATCATAAATAAAGATCGGATATATAAACGAGTCATTCAGTTAACGTTAACCGGCTCGTATATATCCGGTAACGGCAGATAACGATGTGTATTTAAACGGCCGTTAACGTGGACTCAGACAGCGACGTTTCCAACCTCATTAATAAACGTTAATTTCCACTCGACGTGAAAACACAAACGTTATTAACACTAACAAACGAAGCGGTTCGTGGGCTAACGTTAGCGCGTTGGTTTAATTTAACCGACATGAAAACACTTTAACCGTAATAACACGGTTAACTTTACCTTACCGCAATTACGACACTTCAGATGACGCCACGTTGAAATATAACAAGACGTAAATAAAAGTTACCTTTGAAATGTGTCGAGTCCTCCCACCGTCAGTGTGTCCGGGCTGCGTCTGAGCTGGAAGCAGCATCGCTGACGTCAAAGTGCGAAAAGGCGCATACTAGCGGCGGAGAATGAATGGGAAACGGTTTAGGGCCGTTTAGCTAAAGAATCCCCGGGTGCCGCGCGGGAAATTGCTCTGGTGATGTTTGTTCCAACTTACAGTGCTGATGGAAAGCTCTGACCAGAACAGAATGTGATGGGTAATACAATCAGACTGTGATAGTAACAACATAAATTAGAATTAAAAATTCTGAAGATCTGCAACTGTGCTTTTTAATTTATTATTCATTTTCCTTATTGTGCTGTTGATTGTGCTACTGTAACAAGACAATTTCCCTCACGGGATCAATAAAATCTATCTATCTATCTATCTATCTATCTATCTATCTATCTATCTATCTATCTGATCACCTTTCTTTGTTTCTTGATCACCTTTCTTTGTTTCTCATGCCCAAGTACTTCACCACTCATCAACCGTGTGAAACCATCAGTGAGGACCATCAAAGTGTGGCCAGCGGGGGTGGATTCTCTACTCCAGGACAGGTTTAAAGACACAGACTGGAGTCAGTTTGCCTCTCAGGCTACCTGTGGCTCTCACACAAACATTGACTCCTACTCACACTCTGTACTGGAATACATCATCACCACAATTGACAGTGTCACCACGGAAAGAACAGATCACCACATACCCTAAAATCAGAAGCCATGGATGAACAAGGAAGTGCGGCTTCTGCTGAAGGCGCGTAACAGTGCCTTTAGATCGGGTGACGCACAGGCCTACAGTACATCCAGGGCAGACCTGAAGAGGGGCATCAAAAAGGCCAAGCAAGCCTACAAGCTGAAGGTGGAGGAATACTTTGTCAACTCTGACCCCCGACGCATGTGGCAGGGCATCCAGGCCATCACCAACTACAAGCCCAGCAACTCCACACCGACAGTCATGAATGTGTCCTTCCTCAACGAGCTGAATGACCTTTATGCCCGTTTTGACAAGGACAACAAGGAAAAGACTATCAAATCCAAACCCTTTGATGTTCACCAGACCCTCACACTCTCCCCCACAGACGTTCAAAATGCACTGAGCCAAATCAACGCACGCAAGGCTGCTGGCCCTGATGGCATTCCGGGACGTGTGCTCAGAGCTTGTGCTGAGCAGCTTGCAGGGGTCTTCAACCTGTCACTTGCCCAGACAGCAGTACCAGCGTGCTTCAAGACCACCTCCATTGTGCCGGTGCCGAAACATTCCTCTCCGATGTGTTTGAATGACTACCACCCCGTAGCACTTACACCCATTGTGATGAAGTGCACTGTGTACTCTCCCACCTGGAGAACAAGAACACTTATGCAAGGATGCTGTTTGTTGATTTCAGCTCGGCATTCAACACAGTTATTCCCTCCAAGCTAATCACTAAACTTGGGGATCTTGGAATCAGTACCCCCCTCCGCTACTGGATTATGGACTTTCTGACCAACAGACCTCAGCATGTCAGGTCAGGCCACAGCTGCTCCACCACCATCACACTCAACACTGGCGCACCACAGGGCTGTGTGCTGAGCCCGTTCCTCTACTCCCTCTTCACCCATGACTGCAGGCCTATGTATGGATCCAACTCCATCACAAAGTTTGCAGATGACATCACGGTGATTGGACTCATCAGTGATAATGATGAGTCATGCTATAAGGGCAGAGGTCGAGCACTTAGCCGCATGGTGTGCTGACAATAACCTGCTCCTTAACACCAGCAAAACTAAGGAGCTCATTGTGGACTTCAGGAAGGTGAAAAAGGGAAAAGGTGATCCCATTCACATCAATGGCATGGCCTGTTGAACGTGTCTCCAGCTTCAAGTTCCTGGGGACCCACATCTCAGAGAACCTTTCCTGGACTACAAACACCTCCAGTCTGATTAAGAAGGCCCACCAGCGCCTTCCTGAGGACACTGAAGAAGAACCACCTGTCCACTGCCATCCTAGGCAACTTTTACCGGTGTGCGATAGAGAGTATCCTAACCAACTGCATCACAGTCTGGTATGGGAACTGCTCTGTCACGGACCGCAAGGCACTGCAGAGGGTGGTGAAAAC